>JAYRBW010060938.1:0-10555 GCA_036023295.1 Invenusta paracnida | reverse complement strand
GCGTTGGAAAATGTCAGGATGTCTTCGACTGGACAAAGTAGTGCTGATGCTTCCTCCTTTTTCAACAGTCTTCAACAATTTCCATTCATAATCAGTACAGTCATATCCAAATACCTACTTCATGGTTTTACAGCAAGTCTTAGAGATTCGCTTCAATCAAAATCATTCGACTTATTGACTGTACATGAACAAGCAAATTTGCTGGTGAAAGTTATTTCTGACAAGCGCAATGATGAAATATTCCTGAAAGTATATGATCAAGCCGTAGATTTAGCTTTGTCAATAAATGTTGAACCAATGAAACCCAGAACTACCCTGCGTTAAACACAGAGAGCTAATGCTAATACTGGTGACTCTATTCCTGAATACTACAAGGTAAATTTATCGTTTTCAATACGTCTATCAATATAGTTACAATTTATTTAAAGAAAAAATTATAAAATATGATAAATATTTAAATGTATTTATTTTATTTTTGGGTCAATTTTTTCTTTCATTGGTTGACCACATGGTAACACATTTGACAAGTCGATTTTCTCCTGAACTGGCTGGAGCTTTCCTTATTATTTTGTCCTTCCTATTTGTTTCCTTACCGTCTTCATCTACTCACTGATGATGTCAATTATGAATTGCTGAATGAGTTGGCTGATGATCTGCCATCACCTCATACCTTTAGACAAGAAATTACCATATATGGAAGGCAAAGTGGGCCAATTCTCAAGTGGTTTCCTCGCACTACGTGATGTTTTGATTGCATGCAATGAACTGTTTCCTAACATACGTTCTATATTATGTCTTTTAATAACCTTACCTAGTAGGAACTTGTACAAACGAACGATCATTTAGTTCACTCAGGCATTTAAAAACATGGTCACGTACAACAATGGCTGCATCGCGACTTAATGGTCAGGCACATTTATATATACATCGAAAATATGATATTAGACCTAAATGAGTTTTAAAACATTGGAATCAATCTGGCAATAGACGCATCAATCTAGCGTTTACTTAATTCACATGAACATATTGAACATGAGCATTACTAATTTCTGTACATATTGTTACCTACTCTAATTTGTATTTAATTACGTCTTATTATAGTTAGCTCATCTCTGAATTTGCTATCATATTTATCAACACTAGTATAGTACATTTTTCTGCTCTAATGAGATATTTAGTACCTAAATGAGGTTTTAAAACATTTATATCTATCTGGCCATAAGCGCATCAATTAAGTATTTATTTAAGCATTGAAACAAACATATTGAACATGAACATTATTAATTTATATACATATCATATATATATATTACCTACTCTAATTTGTTTTGTTTGTTTATTTTTATATGAAATAACTCCCTATTATTAATTAACTCGTCTCTGAATTTGCTATCAAATTTGTCAACACTTATAATTTAGTGTTGTACCGAATTTAAATATAATTATTATGGCGCCTATCGCAAAAAATCATTTTAGTCAAATTAACTCCCAGGATTTTGATAGTCGATTCGGAGTTGGTAGTGAGGACAGTTCTGTTTCGTGGAATAGCAAGGATTTGGGTTTTTGGAAGATTGAGTTTCAGACCGAGCTCTTTACATTTATTGTCAACTGATCTCAGACAATTTAGAATTTCGTGATCGATGGAGTGAATATTGTTAAGGACAACAATTTCTGTAGTATCGTCAGCGTATTTGACTGTTGAGTTGGAATTGTTTAGATTTCGGACGTAAAGGCAAAACAGTGTCGTGGAGAGAATCCCACCTTGAGGAACATCTGAAGTTAATGATCATATAACAATTTAGCTCTAGTCTTTGTTTTCGTTTTGTAAGATTATCTTTGAGGAAAACATCTAAGCCTTTTGAAATATCAGTATTGAGGAGAGAGGTTATAAGTTTATCAATTGAGATGGTGTTAAAAGCTTTCGACAAGTCATAGGCCATAATTGAGGTTGCTTTATTGTTTGTGTCATGGAGTGTACAAGTTACGTTATCGAGAATGGTGATAAGTGTGGTTGGGGCACTAGTATTCCTTCTAAAACTATGTTGATTAGGATCAAAATGTAGGATCAGGATTAATTTTATTTTGTTGAAGAGAAGTTTTTCAAAATCTTTCGACAAGATTTGAAGTAAATATATTGGGCGAATATCGTTCAGAGTTGGATTATAATTTGTGGAAATTGGTTTGATATTTGCGATTTTCCATATGTCGGGGAAAGTTCTACTTTCTTTGTATAAGCCAATTGTAGATATGAGTTAAAGGGGGTGCAATTACATCAGATGCGATTTTGATCAATTTTTCAGGAATGTTATCCGAACCTTCAGATTTTCTTGGATCGAAAGCATTTAGAACCTGGTGGACGTCGCTGATTTTGATTGTGATTTTCCAATTGTCGTCTACAATATTTGGTATAGCGAAAAGAATGAGAAGACCAACTTGAGATGGTTATTGATGATGTCTGCTGGGTTCTGTTGCGTGTGTTTTAGTTGTATCTTTTCTAAATTTGTCATGTGTTTGTCAGATTTTTGTTTTCCTATGACTTCCATATGAATGTTTCATATGTTGATCGTTGATTTGTGAAGTTTCTTAGACCATTTTTGTTGAACTTTGGTGAACTCGGTTTTGATTTTTGATTTGAGGTGGTTGTAAAGAATAACATTTTTATTATTGTAGGCTTTACATCTTTGTGGATAAATCTTTAAGTAACGGAGAGATCCAGGGTTTGTCCTTATTTGTCATCGGGACAGTATTTCTCGGAATGTAATTAATAGAGTCTTAAAACGCTTTATAAAATATGTTTAATTTGTCGTTTGCCGAAAGGGATGTATTTCTGTAGAAGCTATGCCAGTTATAATTACTCAGTCTTTGGATAATGTTATTTCTGTTTCTTTGACGAAGATCAAATAAGGTTTTGTAAACGGTATCTTGATTATTGTGCGCAATTATTTTAGGGTAGACGCAAATGCAGTTGTGGTCTGAGTAAGCTATATGCGGAAGAGAGAAAGGCGCTTTGTATTTCCTTTGCGTTAAATTATTTATGAGGATCTCATCAAGAGTAGAGTTTCCCGTGTGGGAAGATGAATGAAATAGTCTGTTTGCATTTTGTTGATATCGCCCATAACAATGACTTCGTAATCGAAGTATTTTATGTGGAAATTGTCTATATTCTGGAGAAGACATGATTCATTTTCATTTTACATATTATATGTCTGAGTAGAGTGAAATAACAATTGTTTTGCACTTAAGAAGGACTACGGAGACAATTTCAATATTGTGAGGGGTGTTGTTAATATGCAATTGCTTGCTATTAGAGAAGTATGACACCAAAGGCAGACTCCTCCATCTATTCTTTGAATTCTATTTTGACAGTAATGGTCATAATAATTATTTTTCAAAAGTGAATTAGTGATATCAGGATCTAGTCAAATTTCTATAGCACAAATGAGATAAGAGTGTAGGAAGTAAATATAAGAGAAAAGATAGTCAAATTTGTATCTTAATGAGCGGGTATTAGTAAGTAGTATAGACGGAGTGATGAATTGTTTTTATTATTGATTTTAAGTGAGATTCCCTTTTATTGAAAAACCGAGTTTTTGATGTTGAATTTGTCGATAATGTCATTATTCACGAATAGCTTACCTTTTCGAAGTAAAAATGTCACGTTTGGGTGCACCAATCTGAGGCGTTGTCGGAGCCTGTAATTTTTTCGGCGGTGTAGGAAGGGTTCGTCGTAATATAAAAAACGAAATATATTTTTGTTTTTAATGTTCGTTATTTCACTATTGTTTCATTCTTGTGTTTAAGAGACGAAAAATTGATTTTGACTGACCTTGTTTAAGCTTTGAATTTATGTTAGAGAAGAATGTGGTATTATCTTTACAGCAATATCAGCAAAAATTTACAATGCAATGATTCTAAATCGTATCGAACCAGAAATGGAAAAAGTGTTAAGATCTAATCAAAATGGCTTCAGAAAGAACCGATCAACACTAGGTAAACTATTGACAATGAGAAGAATCATTGAAGGAGTTAAGCAAGGAATTTAGATGCAGATATTCTTTTTTGTCGATTTCTGAAAAGCGTTTAACTCGGTCAATCGAGAAAAACTGGCTGAAATCTTGAAAATATATGGGATTCCAAAAGAAACAATAATTTCCATCATGATGATGTACAAGTACACGACAGCCATGATACCTCACAAGATGGAGATACAGAATTCTTCGAAATCTAAGTAGGAGTTTTACAGGAGACACTCTTGCACCCTTCCTTGTCATCATTGCTCTTGACTATATACTACGAACATCTGTAGATCTGCACACCAACATCGGCTTCACACTAGATAGATCAAGAAGCAAAGCACATCCAACTAAGAAGTTTACTGATACTAATGATCTCGCACTACTTGCTGATAAGATTGATAATGCTGAAAAACTACTGCATGCACTTGAGAATGCAGCTGCTGGAATAGGTCTCTATGTGAATGATAGAAAAACGAAATATTTGTGCTATAATCAAAATGTGAAAATTCAGGTATCGAATGGAACACCTCTAAAGAAAGTAGAACAGTTCACCTACCTAGGCAGCAACTGAAAACGATGCTATGAATCGCATAGGAAAGCATAGACTGCACTTAACAAATTAAGAGCAATCTAGAAGTCTTCTCTCCATAACAACATAAAAAGAGACTTATTTAGAGCTATTGTAGAATCTGAATTACTATATGGATCATCAGCATGGACAATGACAAAACAGATGTTAAACAAAATTGGTGGAACATACAAGAGAATGTTAAGAGCAGTGCTTAATAAAAACTGGCAACAACATCCAACAAAGGAAGAACTTTATGGTAATATCCCTGTTATATGTGCAATTATCAGAGAACGCAGAACTAGATATGCTGACCATTGTTCACAAAGTAAACATGAACTAGTGAGGGAACTCCTCTTATATGGACACCAAGACATGGAAATACAAATGTTGGAAGACATAGAAAAACATACATTGACCAACTTGCACAAAATGTAAATCTACGTCGCATCTTAAAAATGCGATGGCAGTTCGTGATGACTGGAGGCGCAGAGTTTCCTTGGTCCGGGCAATCTGCCCAAACCGATAAGGTAAGGTAAGTACCCTCTACAACATCTCTAAAACTCTCACATTAGCTTCTTACAACCTCCCAGTAACTCAACAATACTATTATAAAGGTGGCCAGGAAGTATACGGCTCAACAAGCCCTAGAGCGCTTGCTAGAGGTAATGTCGGATACATCGGCTAGTGAGGGTGATGATGATGAGTTATGACAATGATGAGGCTAATGTTGTAGAACCTGATGATAATGTAATCGTGGAAAAATATTTTGAAGGAAACATTGAAATAGTCTCTGAACATGGCAGTGATAGTGATTCAGATTCTGGCGATGAGCACGTAGAGCAAACAGCAGGAGATATCCTGAGAACCAACAACGGTACAGCTTACAGAGACAATCTGTTTATGAGCCGCCGACGAGAACGCAATGTGATTGATCCTTGAGCATCAGGCAAGAAACCTGGCTCCCCCTCATACTTCAATGGAGACATTTTGTTCATTTTTCACACCTGAGATCATTCGTGAAATTCAGATACATGCTAACAGAAAAACTACGGATCTTCAACTCTTAGTGCCAAATGTGCGCAATTGCATGACAAATTTTCAATACGACGAGATGTGTGCATGAATTAGACTTTTAGACTCTAGATCAGAGTGAGTCTCGAAAGAGACAATATGACTGACGTTAGTGAACTATGGAATCCGTCTAAAGGACGACCAATTTTTCGAGCAACAATATCGCTGAATCGATACGTATTTTTTTGACATTTTTGCGCAGAATTTTATTAGAATTTTGGAACAATTCTTATCAAATTTACGAAGAAATTACATTCCAGGAGATACTCAAACAGTTTATGAGCAATTGGTGGGCGATCACATCCCTGGACGTACTTATATCCCATCAAAGCCGGCCAAATATGGACTGAAGATATTTTGGTTCTCTGAAGCGCATACTATTTATTCACTCAACGCTATCATCTGTATACTGGCAGAGAGCGAAACGTTGTTCCACATCGTAATCTAGGTAAAGACATTGTTATGCAGCTTGTCACGCCATATTTTTGCCAGGAAAAAAGGTGAAAACCGATAAATTTTTCACCTCCCATAGCCTCGCCATGGCTCTTCCAGAGCGAAGAATCATTCTCTTGGGAACAATTCGATTTGATCGTAGAGAAATACTTGCTCAACTCAAATTCAAGACACATAAAGTAGAATCAAACCTTTTTGCTCATGATTATGATAACAGAATTGTGCTCGTCTCATACATTCCGAAGAAAAATAAGAATGTTATTCTACTGAGCTCCAGTCACTCCGGTAATTTATTTATTCCTGAGAACAAAAATAAACCAACAAGGATTCTTGATTACAACAATGACAAAGCGAGTGTTGATCAACTCAATCAAAACGCAGCGGAATTTACATACCGAAGAAAGACCGTGAGATGGTCTTTGCTTGTATTCTATAACATCCTGGATGTTGCTGCAGTCAACGATTATCTCCTCATGAAAAGTGACTATCGAGCCTTGAGCCGAAGACAGTTTCTAAAAACTCTTTTTTTTTACTTGGTGGATAATCGTGCTCGATCTCGACATGCATGGAATTCAAATTTAACGAAGCATAGGAAAGATGCAGGTCTATTACTAGGCTTTAGAGTAATTGCTAATCAGCAGCCCAACAAGAAGGGGACAATACAATTTGTCACTGCAACACCTGCAACAAAAGCACTAGATCAAAGTTTGAGGTTTGCACTGCATCTGTCTGTCCAGAACATCGTGTGATGCAAAAGGTTTGTAAGTTCCTTTTTTGTTGACTATATTTTGTGTTATCTGGAATATAAACAAGAAGCCTAAACGAAACTATGTTTGTATTTAAATATATTCACATACGCTTACATGTACATACATATATAATAATATGTATATTTTGTTATCACAAGTACTATTTTTTGTTCTTTTTCATATATAAAAGTTCAAAATAAAAATCAAACCTGAAAAAATAGTTTTTATTGAGTTATCTTGATTCTAAATATATAAATTATCAGAATGTACCTACGTATACGGTTGAAGGTGTCAATTTTGTTCATATGGATAATGGCATAATATTACCGCATGAAATGGGCGAATGATTAACATTTTTCCCATTTCAGTATAATGCCAGTAATATATTTTGATAACTCACGATAGTTAACTTACGAAAGAGAAATATTCAAATCAATTTCGTGCGATAAAATATCGTAAAATAAACACAATTTAACTAATTCATTGTTTTCCTTAGCAATGACTTTGTTGACAAACACGGGCTTTGCACTCTACATTAAAGAAAACGAATCTGTCACATTCGCGCTTTTCCTGTCTATTCAAAAAACAAGAAAGTAAAACACTTTAACAAGTTTCGAGCAAAGTATCGATTCCTCGATACTATTTTCCTGATAATTATTTATATTTCAAGTGAGCTAAATATTCTCCAGCAAGTAGAATACTGTGCTTATCAATTCTCTATTTCACAATGTTTAGTGCCTTTTGGCACTAGTTGTGCGATTATTACATATATAGTTAGAAAAATAGTCTACCTCACAATAACTTTAGTTTTAATGAATATTCTTAAGACATTGATTTCTCTTTAAAGAAACATTATGTCAATTAAATTAATAATTAACTTATTACTAATCAAGAATACCCCAGAGGCGTGCGACTAATTCTGTTAATTAAATTTTTCTTTATTTTTTAGTTACTCAAATATAAATCATAATGCTATTTATTCAAAATGAATACTTATTTTTTATTAATGTAACAGTTATAAATTTTACAATATTTATTAATATATATATATATATATATTCATATATGTAGATATATTCTTTCACTGAAATTCTGAATAACGTTATTCAAATTGATATACCTGCATAAAATATATTGTTAACAAAATCACAATACGATACGTCATATTTTACATCAAATAATACATTACTTTTCATTTTATTATAATTGATGTTCAATCACAACATTCCATAAAAACCGTGACTACCTAGGTACTCGTAATATGTGACAAATATCAAATTCATATTTTTCCCAATTTTATAATATAATTGACACAGAAAGAAAGTGAAAAAAAAATTAAAAATCCTAATAAGAAAACATAAACTAAATATGTCCATGAATAAATCTACCTTTGTTATAAAGTTTGGTGTAGTTAAATTCAATCAATATTTCTCTTTTTCGCAAATAAATTCGCGGAATTCAATAGTTGTTTAAATATATAAACAAATAGTTCCTAAGAGAAAATATATTTCTATTGTATATCTGACGCAGTACCTTTTTTCAATAAAATAATGATATATTTTATATTTGAAAATAACATGTCATTTTATTTTACGTTACTTTACTATATTTATATATGTTTGACAATGTTAGTATCCATCCAGCTTTGAGACATTAATTGCAATTTTAAAAAAGAGAGTGGAATAAATTATATTCCGTTTATTTATTAATGAGATTGCTGAAATCAGAAATATTAATTCAATGATTAATAAGTTAATTGACTTCTAATATGGATAATTTTAATAAAATATACAAATAATTGTTTGATGCAATATATATGTTTAGCGATGTTGAGATTTATTCAATTAAAATCATGGGCCATATGTACATTACCCTTTGAGCATTGGATTATGATTGTAAAATATATGACACATAACTTTCCAATTAATATTATTTTAATCATAAATTTTGTATTATGCATTTCCTTGAAGTCAACCTTGTAAATGTATATATACATACAAAGAAATGCAATTCTTTGGTAGGAATAATTTTAATTGAAGCTTATAAAAACTTTTTTCCGTGCTCGAAAATAAATAATAAAAGATTATCATGACATAACCAAACGAATAGACATATCAGTGTGAGGGTGAATAATAATTTTAATATTGTGTTAATATAGTGCAGAGAGTGAAATGAGAAACCGCTCTATATAGTGCAAGGCTGGTAAATGATCATTTGTTCCATTCTTATTGATATTTGGAAAATACTTTTTAGCACCCCATTTTATCTCTGAGTGATTTCCAGTTCGAATCCGGACCTTTGTACACGGAGATTGGCCTTCGACCGGATTGGTACACAAAACAGGTGATACGACTCATCCGCTTTCTCACCAGCTGGAACAAGTACCAGGCCACAGCTATTCTGGACGAGGAATGCGCCAGAAGAGACATCTGGAGAGCCCTTAAGAGCAGCGTCTACTTCAAGCACATTTACTTTATCCCTAGGTGGAGCAATCATTTTGACAGTATTGCCCAGTCTGTGGCTCGATCGGGATCAGCGCTGTTCGTCATGTGTACCCCGGACATGTACTATACAGAGTGGTTCAAGGCAGTCAAGAAGGCCGATTCGGATGGCTTCTCTAACAAGCCCTGGGTGTTTCTCGACCTCGGATACAGGTCGCTGAAATATATAATGCCTGGAACATCCTTCATTGTGAGATCTGAACCAGCCAGCCCCAAGAACTCCTTGGTAGAGGAAATTGTTGAGGCTGTACACAAGCGTTCGTCTTTAATAGGTGGACAGGAGTTGATGAACTTTGCAAGGAGGTTAGCAGATATAAGCTTTAGTTATGATAATTTAAATTTGCTTTTGAGAACCATTGTTGCTGTAATGCTATTTTCATTGAATGAAACATTTGCGAAAAGTTTAATTATTGCTCTTTTGTGTGTTTCTCAAAATCCGCTCCATAATTTTGCATTCAGTAAATATATATAATTAACAAAAGTTAATTTAAACAATGAAGTGGCTCAAATACAGCAGGCTAGTTAACAGTGCATTTTGTGGTTAATAAATAGTAATTATAAATTGTAAACTTTATGAAAGTTCCTATTTGTAAATTTTTTATTTTCTTTCTTAGAAAAGAATGTTTAAAACGTATTTGTTATTCTTGGGAGTAATATAGGAGCCTTAGATTGAAATAGTATATTTGATTATATTAAAATGTGAGATAAATTTCCATAATACATTAAAATGTAACAATCTCAATGCTTATTTCTAACAATACTAACTTTCGTAAGCAAGTTTGAATCAAGTTTGCATTTACTTAATTATTACTTATAATAAACAAATATTTATACTCTAATGCGGTCAGACAGAAAAGTGTGATTTGGCGTACTCCTAAAGTTTTTTTTTACTTTCTATATCAGAAATTCGTGCTGATTCCGAATCCGGTTTATGACATCTTGTCACCCTTGAGCAATTTTCACAAAATGTACTTTTATGTCGCTATTTCTTAAATTGATATTTTTATCAATATCTCGAGTTCTTGACCCATATTTAGAGGGTCAATAAATACAATGAAATAAAATTTATTTACATCAAACAATTTTGTAATTGGTTTCACTATCTATGATATCATAATTCAAAATGGCGTCCAAAATAAGATTATAATAGCGTTTTGTGACTAAACTAAGCTATTTACAGCATTTAAATGTATT
>JAYRBW010060937.1:0-10555 GCA_036023295.1 Invenusta paracnida | reverse complement strand
CATGTATTGATTAGATGGAGGTGTGTAGTTACTAAAATGAAAGTCACTTTGTATAAGAAAATGATCGCTGATTCCAGGGTCACTTATTGAGATGTTGCGAACAAAAGATGTATCGGAGGAAGTAATAATAAAATCGATTGTGTTTCCGCTTTTATGAGTTGGTTCATCAATATGTTGAGTAAGATTGTTTGTTTCAAGAATTTCAAAAAATCTTTTGGAATAATAGTTACTTTTATCATTGTAATGAATGTTAAAATCACCAACGATAACATGATTTAATAAGTCATGTGTCATTTCAAGGAATTGGTCGAATTCAGAAATGAAAATAGACTTGGATGAGTCGGGAGGACGATATAATATAGTTATATTAAAGGATATAGAGGAAAGAGATAGTTTAAGAGTACAACTTTCAAAAGTTTGAAACACAGGTAGAGGAACTTTGGAGAAGTTAAACACATTATTGAATAATAAACCGACACCACCACCTTGTTTATTTCCCCGGGGAGTAAATAAACTATTATAGTTGGAAAGAGTTAGGTTTTTTACATTAATATCGTCTTCATCGCGCTGCCATGTTTCACTTATTGCAAAAACATCAATGTTAGAAGCTAGGATTTTAACCTTTTTTTATTAAGCGGTTCTCTAGATCAAACTGCTTGAAAGGAAAGCAATAATAAAAAAATAAATTATACATATAAACGAATGTCGTCCTTTAAGATTTGAATTCACTAATGCAAACGGAGTTGTTTTCCTTTAATTCTAGTTACCATTGAAGAATGAAGGAAAACATTTATAATAAATGTCTACAAATAAATTTCTTTCAATTTGATTCCTTAAAAAAACCAATTGTTCTTAAATAAACGTTTAACCAATTCTATACAAAGATCTTAACTTTTAAAATTCAAAATTTGAGTAAAATTCAAAGTAAAACATAAAAACAATATCCAAAACTATGACTTAAAGGTAACGTTAGATAAAATTATAATCCTATTAAATATAGTACTAATTAATATTACACTTTTACCTTTTTTGCTCATGCTAAAAATACTATTCTTTTTCTTAGCCTGATAACAATTTAAGTATTTGACAAGCGACTTCTTCACTCACCTTGAGGCCTCCCGATAGCAAGAAGAGGTTATCATAGCCACGCTCAACCAACGTGGTGGCTACTCGGGGAGCTATACGTTCGTCTTCGTCGTAAATAACGATGATTTTTCCCGGTCGATTCCGACAAGTCAACATTTCCTGCGTTTCAAAGTTGACGCTCCGTGAGATCATGGCAGAGGGGTAGTTGAAAGCTGTGCGCAGGGGTTCCAAAGCATTCACAAAAAATGTTATACAATGTGTATGCATCCCTGACTTTGTAATAGAATTTAGTTACTTTCCATTAATTCATTAATATAATGTCAAACTGCTTGAAAGCAAAAACAAAAAATGTAACGTATAAAAAGAATGTCTGCCTTTAAGATTTGAATTCATTAAGTTTTTCTTTACTTTTAGTTACCATTGAAGAATGAAGGAAAACAATTAAAATAAATGTCTGTAAATAAATTTCCTTCTATTTGATTCTTTAAAAACATTAACCAATTTTATACAGAGATCATAACTTTTAATATTAAAAAATATGAGTAAAATTCAAAGTGAAATATAAAAACAATATCCCAAACTATGATTTAAAGATAATGTTATTATTAATATATTATTATAATGCCGGAAAAACAAATAAATAAAGGAGTCTATGGCTGTATGAAACTCAATTCAATAGAAACAAAAAGAAAGTTGATAAATAGAATAATAATATGTAAAGATTTATTTTAAATAAGTATGCTTATAATATAAGCATATTATGATGTTTACAGCGAAATGCACTGTCTCAATTAAAACAAAAAAGAGAGAATAGAATACTATTATAAGCCCCACCATTTATTTATTTTATCTACTAAACAATAGAAATTACCATTTTTTATTAAATAAATTAATAGATAATATAAACTTTAGGTGAAAATTAAAGTTCGTTGAAGACTGTCAATTTAAGTCAAACATTTTCTATGTCACGTAGAAGACTTTTTCTATCAATAAAAACGTTTCGAATAGAGAAAAAAATAACAAGTTAAAATTTATTGTTGGTGATGTCAAAAAAAAAGGATCATATATAAATGAAACGTTTTATGTAAAATGGGTGAATATAAAATATTATGATACATTAATTAGGTGTATAAAAAACAATAATAGGAATTATTTATATATATTTTATCGCCTATAAAAATGAATTATCATCAGTATAAACATTGTTTTTGTGTATTTATACTGACACGAAAATTTCAAGAAAATAGTAAACATTATATTCGCAAGAACTTAAATTGTTTTAAAAATTTGACATAGAAAATATCCTACGACAACCTATAAATAATTTCCTGATATTGGTCCGTCATCCATAGAATGTATTTATTCGTATATACTATATAGTATAACTACTATATGTATACAATCCGTAAGTTTGAACTGCTATGAAGCTTATTTGTAGAAAATATTTATCGTTTTGTAAAGCAGTTTTAACCAGTAATAATATTCACAACTTTGTTGAACCTGCTCTGCCTAATGACGACAATTATATATATTAATGACGATCATTGACATTAGTGAATATATACCTAGTGCGTGTATTTATTGACTAATGCCATAAGAACAATGGAAAGGAAAATAGTAAAATAAAACAATAGCATGTTAATGAAGGCTTTGTATGGAAACTGCGATAAATACTGTCTTGCATAATATGCAATTACATACATAATATTAGCTTATGTATTAGAAAGAGCTGTAATGATACAATTTATAAGATATAGTTTGGACAATTCCTGTATTCATAATCTAGCTATAATAGAAGCGCGCACTTGTGATCAAGTTATGGTTAACTTTAACAAAATAATATACCTATATAAAACTGACATAAGGGTGATGCAGTAATTACCTTACACATCTTAATATTTTAAATTTGAATAATAATAATAATAATTAAGAAATATTTCAAAGTATATTTACATCCTAGTAATTATAATTACCCACTACTTGGTTAAATAAAATATAATGTGAAATTTAAAGTTAAAGCCGCTGAAGAGAGACGTTTTGTTCTCGCTATAGGCGCAAAAAAATAAGTTAGCCGAATGAAACAATACTGGCTCATTATAAAAAAACCATATAACAAAATTTTATAGAAATAGATATTAAATAAAACTATAAAAGTACACAGTATGAAATAAAACAAAACATTTTACAGTTAATTACACTCCTGCCTTTCTTTCCAAGAAGTTCAAATAAACACGGAAAATTTATAAATATGCAGGTAAACTCAACAAACATATTCATATGTATACAATATAAAAACATTATAATTTAATCTTAATTAATTAATACTTTTAATTATCTTAAAAGAGGAGACATATTCAAGGATTTTACATTAAGAAAAAATAAAACAACCACTAACTATGTTAAAAATAAAGAATAGGCTGTAAAAAAGTTATAAGAACACTATGAATATTTTAATCACCTTTGATGATATGACATTTATCGTAATCCTCTCTATCTCGGACATCAAGCAGCAAGTAGGGAAGTGCATCTGGAAATCTGGCGTGTTGTTCTATGGAGGCTCGGATAGAACTGGGATGGTTCGTGTCGAACTCACCAACTCCCCGAATAACACTGAGTAGGAGAGAAGTATGGGTGGTATGGGCAGAATAAAATTATAATTCGAAAACTTAATTTTAAGTTACAAGTTCTTTATGCAAATGACATTTAGTAAATGAACGGTTTATGCTTTGTGATTAGAAACCTTTTTCTTAAGTCAATAAACGAAAGTTCAAATGAAGGATATATAATGCTGCATTATCCAAGTTATAAATAATATTTTTAAATAGAGAAGTAAAAACACTAATTTTAGTGTTATTTATAAAGCAGTAAAAAACCCACTATTTATAAACAAATAAAATATATTTTCGGAGACGTTTCGGCTAGTAACTACTAACCATTATCTTTGTATTTAATCCATTTGCTTCCTTGTTATTATTAGATTGATAATGGTTAGTAGTAACTAACCGAAACGTCTCCGGAAATATATATTATTTTTTTATAAATTGTAGGTTTTTATCGCTTTTTAACTTATATTTTTATTGATACTAACTTTTAATATTAAGAGATTATTGTCATATTAAATTAGTCTCACCAGCAAATATATCTAAATATGTAGTCAATTACAAACTGTCTCGCCTTCTATTGTCTTATAGAAACGTATTCCAAAAAATTTTCTCAAGACGTTTTCTAGAAACCTTTTTGTGAAGATGTTCCTCAATTACCCTCTTTGATTTTCTTTAAAATCGTTTTGATAAGATTTCCTTTATAAGCACTCTTTTTGATTTTCTAGAATATATACGTGCAGATGTTCAACACTATAACACTTTCGATTTCTAAAACATATTTTCTTCAGAAACACGCTTTCGGTTATATAGGAAATATTTGTTCACTAACTATTAAGCTAATAATCCAGTTACTGTTATAATGGTTCGCTATTGAGAATAAACTGCATATGTACATAGCAATAGTTTAATGACAGCACTATGATAACGCTGTATACTACAAAATAACAAAATATGGGCTATAATAATTTACCCCTGGAGTGTGGATCTACTTGAACTGGGTGCAGGGGATGGTGGAACTTGATTCGGTCGATCCTGTAGCTTAATTTGAGGCACCAGGGGTTCCGGATCTGGATCCGTTGTGTCTACGCCCTGGTCGTGAGTCATGGTTGATCGGATTGATGCGTTACCATTGCTCGCACGCGGTGTTTCATACTCGAAATCCTCACCTAAAAAAATAATGGTTTGCTACTGTGAGAAATGATTTGAACAGACGTGTGCTAAAATAATGAAACATTCGTTGAAGAAATATTAATTATATGCCCAAATAGTTTTTATGCAAAGTCAATAACACGTATACATTATCGTGTTAAAAGCATTGTTCTTAAATAATAAAAATACATAAATTCTACTTAATTAAAAACAACAAATCACATCGTCATTAATTATGAAAATATAAATCTAGATATCTGTAATAAATGAATAAATATTTGCCTAGCATAGAGAAGTATTAATTTTCTAATTAATTAATAAATAATTCTAACTAACTGCCAATTCTCTAATTAAATAATAACAATTAAATATAATTTTCTAAAGATGTTATCATACGTAAATCTCAATAATATTTAATAAGAAGGTGTGATACAATATTATTAATTCAGTAGAAACTAAGGTAAAACTTTAAATAAATATGTTTTATCAGAAACTCGCTGACTATAAGGTTCTCTATTGAACTAGAGAGAGAGAGAGAGAGAGAGAGAGAGAGAGGGAGAGAGAGAGAGAGAGACAGAGAGAGAGAGAGTGGGAGAGACAGAGAGAGAGAGAGAATACCAGGTTAGTTGTAATATCAGAAAAGCAAAATCGTTTATACCCTTTATCAGGTTAACCGATAATTATCAGATTAGTGCAGAAGAAAATGAGTATTCCACATAGATTTCAGCATCGTATATAGTAACAATTTAAATACCAATACATGACAAACTTATTTATACGTTGAAATTCATACCATGATCCGAATGTGTATCCTCAATATTATATTCTGCCATAAGGTTGATTTCTGCCACTTGAACCACCAATTGAACAAACGTTGTCACTTTCATCCGTTTGAATAGTTCATTATTTCGAAATCGATAATCTAAATGAAAACATAAAAAAATACAAAATCACAATAATTTATAATTTAGAAGATTTTTAATTGCTGGTTTCAGAATACATGCTAATAACATAAATCAAGAGAATAGTAGTTAAGAAACGCCTGCCTAACACTAAATATGTACATCCACATCTAATTGGTATACATCGAATGGAATAACATCAGTGGAACGACACCAAATTGAAATAGCTCTGAATTCGAATGACACCAAATCGGATTAATGCCAAATTAGAATAACATGGAATATGATAACACTCGGTATATTCTAAATATTAAGGAACATATTTTAAGGTATTTAACGTAAACTAAAATCATATATATATTCTTTTTAGTATTCTATTTCGGGTAATTAAAAGTTGGGGTTATTCCATTTGGTAATATTCTAGTTTAGTTATTTCATTTGAAGAAAATCTATTTCTAAGTTATTTCAATTTAGTGTAACTCCAATTTGATATTAATCTAGTCGGCGATGTTACATTCAGAATTAGACAGTCTGCCATTAGTTAACTGACAGGGATAATGAGTAATATTTATAAGTTGATCTAGTGTGTGTTTCTAACAGTTTTCTGTTTTAATTCTTGGAAAAGATAAATACTAGAAATATATCATTCTTTATATCCTTTATTCCAAATAAATATAAATTTATTGGTGACAAGTATAAATATTGTTAATGAAAACTACTCTTTTCATAGTGGAGTGTTATATGGAGTGCATCTCCTATATTCAATTGCATATTCTATAATGTATCATTTAAGATAAATAAAACTAGAGGCATAAAAACTTTTAATATACTTCTGCGTCCTTATTTTGAATAATGTAAGCAAAAATGCAAAATGTAGTAGTCAGTAAGTTATATCAATTTAAATATAATATAATATTAAATTAAACCAACATATAATTCATTATACTTACTCTGACGAATATCTTCCACTTTTCGCATATAACTTGTAATACTCGCACCTATAAATAAGTGTAGATAATACTAATTATAATTGTAAAATGTTTTAAGTTATTTTATAATAAATAACAAAAAGTGTCACCTGTATCAATTGTTGGCAAAACATGTGCAAACTTCGGGTTTTTCGGAATTTTTTTCTGTAAAAACTGCAATTATATTGAAAAATAAAATAGATTATAATTATCTCATCTGACAAATATTCCAATTAGTAGAATTAGAATGAACTGTTCACTGGAATTGAGTTTTTAGTATTAATTCTTATTTGACAAGAATAACAAAAATAGTAATATTTTCTATATATACCAAATATGATTAAACTTTGTTCAGCACTTTGGGATGATAATTGACAAAGATAGTGAGGTTGCTCAAAGGAAAAACATGAAGGATCGTTACAGATCGGAAAATAGCTCACAATTTTATTCACAGAGGTACTTTTGAATATGGAGATTAATAAAATCTCACACTCCAAAAATGCTGATGTTTGGATCAATACAAAATGGCCGTCAATATGGCAGCTTAGTCAAATAAAATATAATAAAATTATATATGGAATGTGTAACGTAAATATTTTGATGAATAGTGTTTAATAAATACTAATGTACAAAATCTTTTAGCATTATATCGATTAGAATACACTAACACTAGTCAAAATACATATAAAACATGTATAATTTAATGTATTTTGTCCAAATAAAAAAGGACATATTTTTTTTAACATATTATACTAGTTACAATACAATTTTTTTATGTTTATTATATTCCATGTTAACCATTTAATACATAAATTAAGCTTTACTGACTTGTTTTATTGAATTATACCACAATAATTAAAGACAATGAAATAATTTCAGAATATTTATTTTGTAGTGGATTATGTGTAAAATACTAATATCATAACAATTTCGGCAATACTAATTAATTACTTAAGTAATATAAAACAAGTTCTATAATTTATATTTTATGATAACTTTCCATTTCATTTAATAAATATGTGGAGTTTAGCTATCATACCTCAACTTTTATTACTTTTATTGTTTTTTTGTTTTAATATAATATGAAAAAATTATAGTTGAGACAATTTATTCAGCTTCCATCCCTTTCACTTTCTTCCCTTTTGTGCAGTGTGCCATCTCAAAGGCATTACACTGTACATTGTATCATTTCATTTCATTTCATTTCAACAAATGTTGGTGCTCAGTTTAAAATGTCAAATTTAAAAAAATAGTTAACTGTTTCAGTTTATGTTTTGTGCTCAGTTTTATAGACAATAGAACATTTTTCAGCTCTGTGTTTGGCGCTCCTCAAAAAATAAATATATGACTAGTAGATACTGTATAATACAAATAAATATTGAAAATTATTGAATAGCTAACATAGTATTGACAAAACCACCATTCTTTAAAAATCAACTGCTCTATTTAATGGGAATTAGCTAAGAGCCTGGACTAATATCAATTGAAAATATTTATTAAAATAGATTAGGTAAATTACTTTATATTTACAGTTCTATAGATATATTGTATAATCATCATATTCACATAAAATTAAAAACTGTATTATTATTAACTGATTTTGTCAAGTTAGGTACTTAGGTCTATTTAAAAAAGTTTATATAAAGATAGACTAGAGTATGAGATGAATTACTGAATTAACATGTATGATAATTTATGGAAAATCTCTTTATACTTTGCAAATATAATACTGTAATTGTAACAATATATTGTTAGATCGAAAATATCAAAGTAATTTACAGTTTCGAAAACAAATATTCTATAATTTACAAAATATTTACATAATAGATGTAATAAAGTCTATAACTTTTAAACAAAGTTAAAAGTATATAAAATAACAGACCTTAAAAATTGAGAAAAATTGTACTAGCCAGCCAAGAAAGTAGTCAAAAAAGTTACTAGCCTGCCATACTAGTCCAGAATTTTTAGTAAAAACAATCCGAAAACAATGGCACAATAGTCATTCCACTCCCTAAAAGGTTTTGCAAAATAGATTTTCAAAGAAGAATTAATAATATGTAGCATGTTTTGTTCAACACCTGAAATAAGACAACAATAGACTAAGTAAATGTAAATTATTTTAATCCCTAATGTCTCCATTGTTAATTACCTGTCTACACTTTTGGTAAATTCTTTGATTATATTGTATTAAGTTAGAGACTGCTAAGTTAACAACTCACTGGGTATATGTGCATATATTACATTTAATATATACTCTAGTTGATTTAGGGTAGCGCAGTTTTCACACTGAGTTAAAGATGCAGCACTTTATTAATAACAGGCACCACAAGTGTGGCAGTATAAACTGTGAGCTTTGTGAATACATGCATGGAAATAGTTACAAATAGAGTAGGAAAACCTATAATAGTAATATGTTTGCGAAATACCTAGTTATAAGGTTGCATAGAAACTTGGATGTGCGAAATAATATGTCATCATGATGCCAGCAGTTAATTTATGTGTCCCTTTATAAAAAGTAACACTTACAACAACATTCTATATTAGGTATGTTACACGAAATTAAATGAGTCAAATATCTTTTCTTGCCAAAGCATGGAGTTTTCTCTACATCTTGCCTATGAAAAGAGCACTCACCAGCCAGACTAGTGAATTTTATAAACTACATACTTGCCAACATTAAAATTACCTGCCATGGACAACCGTTTTTCATCCCTGCAATAACCAAACAGGTAATACAACGATATCAATAACATGATAATACCTCCAAAAATTAAGTAGCTAACTTAATTTATTTATTGAAAACTTTTTTAGTTATACTACTATAACAGTTGAAACAAAGTTACAAACATTGACATAATCATTTATCTTAGTAATAATTAAAAACAGGAAGAGGAGATGAAAAGGAAATGAAGCTAACAAGAAAATGAACTATAATTTTCATATATGTAAGAAAACAAGCAAATATGAATTAATAAATAAACCACTATTCAAATATGTTCAAAATGTAATTATAATTTAAAGCAGAAGTTGATAAACAAGCTTTATTTTTGTAAAATATTCTATCATGTATTTATTACAAAAATATTTGTTTGTTAGTAACAACTTATATTCTACATTGATAAAAAAGAAATCAATAGATCATGTTCTAATTACTTTTGATCTTATTCTATCTTAGAATGTATTAAGTCATAATAACTTTGGCTTCATCTGGTATGCCCTTCCTGTTTTTCTTCATTGTACCCACCAAAGTAAATTTCTCTGACCACAGACTTCTCCCCAGAGACTTCTCTCCTCACATTTCGTCCTTGTTGGTTATATGGTTTGAATAACTGCATAACCACCTTATTGGCAAGATTCTTTTCCACAGTATGGTAGCATATTTATAACAATACCAGATTCAACGTCGCATGCAACCCAAAACTTGATGCCGTACTTTGCCAGTTGTTTAGGCATGTGTTGAACAAACCCACAATGTCCTCTAAACGGGTATAGTCATTTGTTGATACATATGTGACCAGAAGGTTCATAGGCTTGAATAAGCTTTTCTTGAACCAAAGACACAAATTCACACATTTTGAAATATTTGTTGTCAGTTGTTGACCTTTCTGTACAGGTGTTAATATCATTGAAGGTGAGATACATGCTTATTAGTCAAAAAGGTTCCCTTGACATAGTACACACAATTTGGTGTACTTGATGAATATTGCCAATATCATCTTTCCAAAGGTCAGCAGAATCTACCCATCGTTTATGAAGTACACCAAGAAGGTTCTTCATTCCAAAGTAGGCATATATTTCCTCAGCTGTTACCTCATGGTTGATACCTTCATGGGACATCCACTCTTCA
>JAYRBW010060936.1:0-10555 GCA_036023295.1 Invenusta paracnida | reverse complement strand
GGAAATGTGTCTGGCACATGCAAAACTGTTTGCGCAAGAGGTGTAGAGGGGGGGGGTAGCGCAGAAATGAGGGAATTGACGTAGTCATGCTTGAAGTATAATAGGGAAGCGTCTCGTCGCTGTACGCAGCTGCACACACGAAACATAATAGAACAGACCACATACCTATATGCTGCTAATTGAACATATAATGATTAAACAAATGACAATCAAAAAAGTTATAATCTAAATATCAATAACCAAATTTTTGGCGCTATTGATTAAACAAAATATTGTGAAAAATTGATAAAACACAGATGATTTGTTCTCGGTACAGGTACGTTGTTCTCGTTATCTCATACACAATTATAAAATACAATAACATTTATAAAGAGTCTACCGATATGATTTATTGAAAAATATATTATAATCAAAGATTGGAGTGAATATATTAAGCTTAGATAAATCAGAATAATTGGTAGGTTTGAATTATAAATATTTCGGTGCACCACAACACGAATTAGTCAATTATAAAAATATTAGCAATACTTATGTATAAATGTATCATTTAAAAAAGGTTTTATGCTAAAATTCGGATCATTGGGTTCCAAGGGAGAGGGGGAGAATTGAGGGTGTTGCAACACTCAGGGATTAATAAAGGATCTAAACGTTTTTAAGTAACGAAGGAAACCTTGTTTAGATTGGGTTATTATAATATTATAATGCTATGATAATAGTGGAATTGATAATTTATAAAACCTTGACTACATGTATTTCATAAATACGTATATATTCTACTTTGTTTTACTTTAACCTATATGGAACTTTGTATAAACTTTAAAATATTAAATGTATTATCAGAGATAAGACTATCTAATATGTGTTATGTATATATGTTGCTAAGATACATTTAACTGCATAGAGTGGCGAACACATACACATCATTGCCATTGTAACAACGACTGATTATAATAAAGCGGATAGCTCTACGAGCCGATTTAATGGCTACATCAGCCATGACAACCAGTTGATGTCGGATTGCTTAAATAATCTAACATAATCTGATTAATACATATCGTGATCCAATCGAGAAAACCTGGATAAATAAGACTAAACGGTGAATATAAAAAATAATTAAAACTTTATAATCCAATTGTGAAATATTGCGAATATATACGTTCCTTCATAATGTCCTATAAGCTCCTACATGTCCCATAAGCTCCTACATGTCCCATAAGTTCTTACAGTGTGTCCCATAGGCGAGATACAATGACAATTTTCAAATAAAAAATATTAGCTGATATTTGCATACCTTATCGAGACATTATCGAGATAATATACTGCCGATTTCAGTAGTGAAAACCATTGTTAAATAGCTGCTCGAATAACGGAAATATTACGAGTTTTAGGAGACTTTTCCTGTCTATCAAATGATAAAAGGACCATTTTTGCCATGACTAGGAATACCTGATGTTGCCATCGATTTAAACCCCCATGTAGTTGTCGACCTGGACACAGGGAGAAATGTAACACACAACACACGCTCACCACGCTTCTCCAGGGTTTCTCGACTGTCTTCCATGAGTTCTTCAATACTTGCAAGAGTAAAATCGATTTGAGAACCTTCCTACACACTTAGTGGGGACTACGACAGCTGTGTGTATACTTATAACGTTGGCTGCCAAGTTGACATAGATTGCCTTTTAAACAGTTTTCTCTGAGTAGTTTAAAGGATTTTTGGTTTTCTACCTTTAATTTGCAATACGCTCACAGGACACAGGATCAGAATGAAATTGAATTCCTTCATGTTGTACAACCTAAAGTATTGGCACATTATGCTTGTTTTTATGGTTTTTTGAGTTTAGCACAATATTGTTTGTATTTATACTGTCTGTCTTTTGTACAACATGCATTATGTGGACCCACTTTAGAATTCTGCAATCGTATCCATATTAGTTTAGCTTGCAACTGTGTTTGTATGATTTTTAATTATCTTTCTATTGCTAAAAATATGATCTTATGCCTTAATTAAACAAAACAGTTCCTTTAACCACCTAAAATATATAAAAAAATAACAAGTCAATATTATAATAGAATCGTATATATTATAATTATTAATTAGATTTTCTGAAAGGTATTAGTATTCTCTATAATTATTTACGCCTTCTATATCTTTTAATCTAATACATCTTAACTGGGATACTCTTACCGCATAACTTAATTATCTTTAGCTCACCATCCAGAATCATATTGTCCACTCTCTTAACGTTGAAATGTTCAAACATCAAACATTAACTCATCGTAATCACTTTATCATAAAAACTGATATCAAACCATAATTTATCTTTTAAGTATTTGGACAGAAATAACAAATAAATTTACACAATAATCAACGTTCATTTCACTAAAAAAACCAATAACAACAAATCAATCAATATTATCGATCTGCTTTGAACTCTCACATCGACATAAATAATTTAGAGAAAACTAGACACGGCAAGAGTAACACTTTCGAACAGTATGAATTCAAATTTCACTTCAATGTGACTTTGCAAGGCGCTAAGATTTTATTATTGATTATAATTAGTTTGCTACTTTGGATAAATACAGGAAGGTTTGCACATGTTTAATGAAATATTTTAGTTGCAATATCGGAATAATTATGTCAACTTTGGTCTTCATTCTTGAATAATGTAAAACATAATATTGTATTATTATGTAATACTTAATAATGTACTTATTGTAATTAATGTATTACTTACGTAATATTCTTCTAAGTCGCACACTATTTTCAAAGGTTGTTTTCTCTATAGCAGTCTACGATATCAAAGGTAACTAAAACGTTTAATACAATATAAAGTGTATATTTGAAACGTTTTATTTCGGTAACTATGCAATCGCTGACGTTGTAAATTTGGAATCGTCTAGATGCTTTTACGGGCTGTTTATTTATATTTTCCTAGTAACGAGAGTTCACTGAAGGTCAACTATTTGTCAATAATTAAATTACCCTATATCAATACTTGTCTACCCCTGAAACTTCGACTACAGCTGGTCACGTTGGCCGTGATGACCTCAGCTTAGTTAACGAAATACAGACCTTTTAAATATATAATGTCTATTCTATATGAAGATTTCGTTAATTTCTGTATCATAATAATCGTAATTAATCTAGAAAGACAGTAATTCACAGTCGGTAACTCCTTAAATGTGTCAACCTCCACATACACAGACATACTCTTTCAGTTATACATCAGCTCGAGTCTATACAACAGTCGATTATTATGTGTCCTTGTGTTTACGCCTATGTCATGGATTTCATGTGATATCGGACACTCGCTTGTGATACAGTTCAATGTTTATCGATATATTTGCTCAGTTGGTGCCGTTTGGCCTGCTGGTCGATAATACAGGATGACTGGAGATATTTGTTTGCTTAAAAGAAGAAATGTACTTGAACAAGTGGTGTTCACTGCTCCAGGAACAGTTAACCAGGATATTTGTATGAAGAAAATTCTCAAAATCTTGTTTTCAAAATTCTGAAAAATAGAACACTTTTTATAAATTTGTTTTACATACATTCTTAAAATGAATGCCTACATAACGTCACAAAACTTCAAAAATCCAACTTGAGCATCGTTTAAAATATTATTATGTATATGTACTGCTCATTTAGTGGACATTTTGAAGTTGTGAAAATACCGAAAACATATTCAAAAGAGTGGAACAAATATAACTAATAAACGTTTCACACACTGCGCAAAATACAATTTAGAAATTGCGTCGAATTTAAACCGAGCTGCCCTTAATGATTTACCTGGATCATACATTTGATTGAATTATATGAATAACAAAAGTTTAAACAATTTAATAATATATATATTTTTTAATATTGCTACACTAAATGGTTACTGTAACTATAATAAATAACTGTACAATGCTGAACTAATTAATTGAAAATATAATTTTGCTCTAATATTTGTAAATATTTATAAAGTAAAACATTCATAAATATCATAGTATTACTGCATATAAATAAAATATACTTTTTATCTAAATCCTTATATAACTAATGATTTACATAAAACTTTAGATAAAAATATTATTTGATTTTTGATTTTAGTTTTGTATATCTAAAACCAAATTGTTACATTTGTAATTATTTAATATTGAATATAATAAACGCAAATTACAACAACTCTAACATTAAGTTCTACACACAATTATGTAATTGAACATTTTTGCGGTTTTAAATTAAATTAAATTAATGTAATTCCATGTAAACAATTTCGACTGCTTTTTGTAACAGTATATTTTTAATGCGCGAGATTTAATAACCTCTATAATTATATTTATAATAACATATAATAAGGTGATTTTTCTAAATGAGTATTATTGTGCGTAGCTGTCATTTTTCTAAACTTATATTCAAAGTTAAATGCTAAAAGTTCATCACAGATTTTAAGCACCACGTATACTTTTTTTAACCTATATTTTATGTAATCGAAATGTCATAAATATGTTAGTTCTTTTTTATTAACAAATCGCCTTTAAGAATAAAAGAAATTGAATATTATTTTGAGGAACAAGATTAATTTAAGTTTCCAAAAGAAATTCAACAATGTGTATAGTTTTTCACAATTTATTTTTAATGCGTTACACATTTATATGCATATATAAAATATGTATTTTTGATTATTTAATTTAAGATAGTTTATTATATTCTTTATATATATATATATTATAAAGTATTTACGTGGTATATACGGAAGGTATGTACATGAAGTACAGTGCAGTTTATATAATATCGTGTTTTAAGCTTATTCGCGGGAAACACATGGCGCATATCAATTGTTTTATTGTCGTGTGAAAGAGACGTCTATATGTGTAGGTATATTGATTAAACTGAAAAATTCACCCAATCTGTCTATTGATATTTTGTCTATGATCCGCCTCTGTTAATATGCTCTGTTAATACAGAAGGGACATTTACTCGGAAGTAACAACTAGACTGTTATTTTAACATTTGCAAGTGCTCATTTATCCAAATCGGTAAGTTTGTATTTATTACAAATTTTACAAATTCATATGATTGACACATGTTTTGTTCAAACTACTAATTGTGTTTAGAGTGCCTATATAAATGCTAGTAATTAGAGTATTATTTGTTCCGTTGTTATTATTGTACTACTTACTATGTGTTATGATATCCTTATTAAAACTAATTTTGTTTCAATAATCTTATATTATAATTGCAACAACTAAAAATATCGTAAAGTATAAATACTAAAGAAAATAATATGTTTACCCTCAATTTACGGCAATGGGAGTTAGCAGTAGTTCACATTTTTGGGAGTTCTAGTGTTAAAAGTAAAATATATATTAAGAACCACTGTTTTAAATTAAATAGCATTGCACTTTTTAAATATATTTTATATAGCAGGACACTGTATTAAACAATGTTGAATATAATTGACATGTAAAATAACCAAGTACTCAAAAGTATTGTCACTTATATTATGTACATTTTAGTAACAAACTTGAATAATACATACATACCAAAATAGCAACTATTTATAAGCAACAAAAACGGTATACTCTATATATAACACAAGTGATTTCCTAATTGTAAGTGCAACTCAGTCATGTAGAGGGAAAGGTAAGGCAATGTAAACTTCGATATTACATTTAAACAGTCGATAAATACGTCCTTCCTTCTACTTGAACAAATAAAAAAAATTGGATGGGAACATAACTTACAATTGTGCATTTAATATTACTTACAACAATTTCTACACACAAATATACTAATGATTGCTCAGATAAATACAATAAGCACAAATATGAAAACAACAATATACTGTTATCTTAGAATACGCCAAACTGACAGAGTATTGATACAATCAATAGATCACTGGATATGAGTGTGAACATAGACACATCTATATAATATTCAATCACAAATCACGTATTAGTAGAGTATATGTGTAGTACCTTGTTAATGGCAGGTACTTCCAAAAAATTTAAATATGCAAAATATTTGAAGTGAACAAAATATGGTAAAACCTAATTAATAACATATTAACCTTTTGACTACGGCGCATTGAAATAAATAAATATAAGTACCACGCTATCTATCTACGCCATATTTTTCAAAATTTGAACTAATATTATTCGTCCATAACATTTGAATTTTCGAATGACGTAGTTGATCGAGAATTCCCTCCATTCTCTCAATGTAGCTATATTGTAAGTTATAAATGGTTACAGAATGCATTGTTTCATTACGATAGAGAGTATTTACATACCTGTAAACTGACATACTAAATATGTATATAATGTTATAAATAATGTTATTAGTTTTGACATAACTCATCTATTTTCACAAAATATGATTCCATACATAATTACTGTATTTAGCATATAATTACAAATTAAATATCAAGTCTAATGTTTTAACTATTCTAAATGTTGCTACTGCTGTCTATATTTTACCTATAAATACTTCTCAAATATTATAATATATATTTCGATTTGATATTTGTTTATTCCTCTTTTGTTATATATAATTTGTACACATAAATAGTTAGGTAATATATATATGGATATGACATATTTATCACAGAAAAACTATAGTCAAAGCATTGCTTATATTGTACCTATATACACTTTACAAATTACTGAATAGTTAGTTATATATTAGTATAGATACTAGATATATATTGCCTAAAAGTTTTATCTAAGAGGTAACTAAAATACAAATGAAGGTTTTCTCTAGTTTTCACGTGTATAGTTATATATACTATCAATCGTAAGACAAAATATAGGCAAAGATATGTATATTTATAATACATATAATATATTGTATATACAAACATAATGAAGAGTGCTAGAGAGTAAACTAAGGACGCCTGTCATTATCATAAGTGGTGCTTTGCGCCAACGGACACCAAAGACAGCCCTTGTCAGAACAGTCCCGATCGTAACAGTGCTTGCGAGGATGATTGTTGGTTGCAGTTGGGGAGGGAGGTCTCTGGCACATGCAGAACTGTTTGCGCAAGAGGTGTAGAGGTGGGGGTAGCGCAGAGATGAGGGAATTGACGTAGTCATGCTTGAAGTATAATAGGGAAGCGCCTCGTCGCTGCGCACAACTGCATACACTAAAAATAATAGAACAGACCACATACATATATGTTGCAAATTGGCATATAATGATTAGGTAAATGACGATCTATAAGTTATAATCTAAATATCAATAACCCCATTTTGGCGCAATTAATTAAACAATTTATAGTTAAAATTAATACAGATGAGTTGTTCTCGATACAGGTACGTTGTTCTCGATATCTTATACACAATAATAAAACAAAATAATACTTATAAAGAGCCTACCTAAAGTATTTATTGGACAATATAGTATAATCAAAGATTGGAGTAAATGTATTAAGTTTAGATAAATCAGAATAATTGGGAAGTTTGAATTATATATATTTCGGTGCACCAAAACACGAATTTCTCATTTAAAAGGGTTATATATGCTAGATTTCGGATAATTGGGTTCCAAAGGTAGACATTTTTTAAGTCGTCTTAAAGCAAAAATTCTAGATCGGCACTTTTTTAGCATACAGTTTATGTAGACTTTCCAATTTAACATGTTAGTGAAGGTGCCACCCAGAATTTTTATATTGGTTTCGGAGTAAGTGGTGAGGACAGTTCTCTTTCGGGGAATAGTGAGGATTTGTGTTTTTGTATAAGATTGAGTTTCAGACCGAGATCTTTACACTTATTGTCAAATGATGTGAGACAATTTTGAATTTCGTGATCGATGGAGTGAATATTGTTATGTACAACAATTTCTGTAGTGTCATCAGCGTATTTGACTATTGGTTTGGGGCTGTTTAGATTTCAGACGTAAAAGCAAAAAAGGGTCGGGGAGAGAATCCCGCCAAGGACAACACCTGAAGTTACTTCTGTTGTGTCACTGATCATATGAATGACGATTAAGCACTACTCTTTGTTTTCGTTTTGTAAGATAATCTTTAAGGAAGATAACTAAGCCTTTTGGAATACCAGTATTGAAGAGATAGGTTATGAGTTTACAAATTGGGATGGTATCAAAAGCTTTTGACAGGTCATAGGCAATAATTGAGTTTGCTTTATTGTTTGTGTCATCGATTGCGAAATTGACGTTGTCGTGAATGGTTATAAGTTCGGTTGTAGTACTAGCGTTCCTTCTAAAACCATGTTGACTAGGGTCAAAAAATGGGGTCAGGATTGATTTAATTTTGTTGAAGAGGAGTTTTTCAAAAACTTTTGATACGATTGGAAGTAAAGATATTGGGTGAATATCGTTCAGTGTTGGAAGACCATTTTTGGGGATTAGTTTGATATTCGCGATTTTCCATGTGTTGGGGAAAGTTCTACTTTGAATTTGCAAATTATATATGTGAGTTAAAGGGGGGCAATAACATCAGATGCGATTTTGATCAATTTTCCTGGAATGTTGTCAGAACCCTCAGCTTTACGTTTGTCGATACCATTTAGAGCCTGGTGATCCTCGCTGACTTCAAATATGTGTTCCAATTGTCATTTTCAATATTTCGTATTGCGGAAAGTGGTAGGAATATTAACCTGAGATGGTTATTGATGATATCTGCTGGTGAGTGGTTTAGTTGGAGAATCTTTACTAGATTTGTCATGTATTTATCAGGTTTTTGATTTCCCATAACTTCCTTGTGAATGTTCCATATGTTGCCCCTTGATTCTGTAAAGTTTATTAGACATTTTGTTGAGCTTTGGTGATCTCGGTTTTGATTTTTGATTTGAGGTGGTTGTAAACTATTTCATTTTTATTGTTGTAAGCGTTCCATTTTTGGTGGATTAAGTCATTATTTAACGGGGAGATCCAAGGTTTGTCCTTATTTGTCATCGGACAAAACTTTTTGGAATGTGATCAATAGAGTCGTAAAAAGCTTTTTAAAAAATGTTTAATTTATTGATTGTAGAAATAGATGTATTTCTGAAGAAACTATGCCAGTTCTGATTACTTAGTCTTTGATTAAAGTTATTTATGTTGCTTTAGTGAAGATCGAACAATGTTTTGTAAACGATATCCGGATTATTGTGCGCAATTTCTGTAGGGTAGACGCAAATGCAGTTGTGGTCTGAGTTAGCTATAGGCGGAAGAGAGATAGGCGCTTTGTATTTGCTTTGCATTATATTATGTATGATGATCTCATCAAGTGTAGAATTTCCCCGTTTGGGAAGATGCACGAAATGTTTTAATCCGAGATGGATATTTAGAAAGATTGTTTGCATTTTTTTATATCCCTCATAACAATATCTTCGTAATCTGAGTATGTTATGAGGAATTTGTCTAAGTTCTCTAGCAGACACGATTTAATATCATTGTACATTTTAGATGTCTGGGCGGGAGGGACGTAGAGGGAGATAACAATAATTTTGCATTTAAGAAAAACTAAGGAAACAATATGAATATTATGAGGTGTGTGTTAAAAATGCAAACGCTTTCTATTTTGAGAAGTATGACACCAGAGGCAGACTCCTCCACCGATTCTTTCAATTCTATCTTGACGGTAATGGTCATGATTATTTATTTCTAACAACGAATTAGGGATATTAGGGTCTAGCCAAGTTTCTGTAGCATAAATGAGATATGGGCGTAAGGAGTAAATATTAGTGAGAAGATAGTAACATTTGTTTTTAAGTGACCGGGTATTAGTAAGTAGTATAGACGGAAGTAAAGAATAGTATTTTTTTTAAGTAACGCTGTAAGATTCCCTTCTACTGATAAACGAGATTTTGATGTTGAATTTGTCTTTAATGTCCTTATACAGGAAGAGTTTACCTTTTTGAAGTAGAATTGTTTTATTGTGATACTTGATTTTGAGTGCTTTGAAGTGTTATCGGAGCCTGTAATTTTCCCGACGGTGTAGGTAGAATTCATTGTACGTTAACCCTCATCGTCGTGAGGAAACGTATATACCTCAACCTCGTATCCCCTACATTTTGTAGTTAGAGTGCTAACCAATTAGGTTTACGTAATTTTCATTTATAAATGAAGTAAATAGACACATCTTAGCATATGACAATGTGTTTAATATAAATAAATAAATAAAATATGCTTTATTTGCAATTTGTCAGGCGCAAGGTGCAGTATTTAATACTATCATGATTCATAACACAGGTAGAAAAATATATTCTCAATGTACAAATTGTGATCAATCATAAAATAAAATTATTTGTGATAACGTTATAATATTGATTAAGGAAAAATGTTAGCAATACTGACATATTGTAGATTTAACCAAAATACGGTGATTCGGGCAAATTGCTCTCATACAAACTGCGCATTTGCCTCGAGTATTATGTTTGTATACAAAACAGCCTCTGACACTGGTATCATTGAAAGGAATCACTTCAGGTTTGGGGATTCGAAATCCAAGAATTTTCGCCGCTTGCTTGCTCTCAGTTGTAATATTTTTATTAGCTTGACGTTGACATGCAAAACGATAAACTAATTGATAAGTTAGTTTCTTCAAATAGTCTCTTCTGT
>JAYRBW010060935.1:0-10556 GCA_036023295.1 Invenusta paracnida | reverse complement strand
ATTTGGCGCCACACAATCCCGCGCACTTTTAAATTTGAAAATTTTTGGCGCGAAATTCAAAAAGTACTTTACTCGAGGGGGGGGGGTCTTTGTTCTCGAAATGCGTAGGTGCGTGGGCGGAGGGGGGAGGGGTGGGGTCTTTGTTCTCGCGCTCCTCCTTCCCTACTACTCATACTATTTTATAACGTAAAGATTTTTGTAAAATATTGTTTTAAAAATAATATCTATACGGTATAATTTTTGTACAACATTTTTGGTATAATTATCAACTAGAGACAGTTATATTTATATAGACTTGCAATACTTTAAAATTGTTCAAATCTACACAATTGATGCTAAAATTGTAAAAAAATCCAAATAACTAGTAGGTACACCTTATTTCTTTCCAAATTAACAAACTTTATTTAAATACAATGATTTTTTATCGACAAAATTTATAATGATTTATTTACGATACATAAAATGAGTATCTATGAAATCAGTAAGAGTTGAAATTTTCTCAATCAATAAATTGTAAACTTAACCATAGAGATATAAAACAATAGAGGGGACATGATTGTAAAAATCCGAAATGGGTGAAACAAAAACGACAGCATTGCAAAATTGAAAGCCAAGGAACGAGCTTCTCGAAGACAAAATTAAGAGATTGTTGATGATACGTAGGATTAGCTATTTAAAATTTATATGAAAATGGAGCCAGAATTTATTGTTACAATGCTCAGCTAAAAATGCCTATTAAGATTATTATATGTAGAGTTCGCAAAAAATTGGAATCGAGTGAATATAGTAAAATTTAGAAATTTAATTGATATACCGTATTTAATCTAATAGAACCCCGGGTTCTACATATTTCATATCGACACTCTGATCAGGGTTCTATTAGAGGCCGGGTTCTGTTAGAATAACAAAGCGACAGTCTCAAAAAGGAAAGCCATGTAACGAGCGCCTCAAAAGCAAACTGTTAAAGCAATATTGATTATATGTAACAAATATTAAGAAAAGGGTATAAACAGAATTTAATTGTTCAATGTTTGCATTAAAAAAATGTATAATTATATAGATATCAAGATATTTCTGTAGGTATATCTAAATTAGTAAATTGATTGAGTCTGATAGAGTCCAACAATATTTAAAGGAAATAGTTATTTTGTTTAAATTAATTAAAATTGTATTTCCCCAAAGTTTTCAAAAAATTAATCAATTGATAAATCAATGTTGGTGAATCTGTATTAATCAGGTCTATAGGCAATTATATTTATCGCTAAAAATGAAAAAGGTTTGTCTTTTTTCATACTAAAACCATAGAGCTATAAATTATTTGATATAAATATATTTGTTTACTATAATTATATGCAGTACAATACCGTGTCAGTATACTTATGCTAATTCAATTAATATTTCGAATTTGATGTGTTAATTTTTTTAAATTAATCTTATGTTTGTGATTAATAGAAATAACCTAGTACAATCTAATGCCTGAAATATACCCAAATGTAAATATGAACACAATCTTTTGATTTTGTATTCGATGTCTAACAAGCTGCATGATAATCTAAAAATTAGTAACTACAGTACAAATAGCAAAATGATAATTACATATGTCATTCAAATATTCATTATGTAGAAGTATACCATATTATAATTAAAAGTAACCAATTTTATTGTAAGTATATATTCAAAATCTACTCACTCATAAAGATGCTTTTAAAATGTATAATCAATGATGCTTTTGGTGTTCCTGATTGGTTTTCATATCACAAAATGCATATAAAATTATTCAATAAAATTTCAAGTGATGTGTTCAAGTTGCAAATCTACGTAATTGCAAATGGCACATATTACATTTTACGCTGTTCTGCAATGTTAGGATTAATGACGCATTGCCATTCGTAAATGGCACAGATTTGAAAATATCTTTCTTTAATCAAACGATAATTCCCAAATACTGTAGTTTAGACGAAGTTCTATACCTACCATCTAATTGTCCTTCGACAATCTTATAATGAATACCTTTAAAGAAGTTTTACAATCTTTAGTTAATGTTTCTATTTAATTGTTGTTAATTCCTTAAGACGATTTATATTTCGATTGTATTTGTTCGTTTATAAGGCTTCGATTAATGGACAATGGATAAATTGGGTTACTATATAAAACTTTTAACAAATTCTCTAATTAATTTCTATGTATATTTGTACTCACTATTAGCAGCCAAAATTACAAAATGTCATGTTTATATCATTAATCCTGTAAAGATAAGTTGTAAGTTATTGTGAAATTGAGAATGTAAGTATAATTATATCCCAGGTGATATTAATTAATTATTTATTTATTTACTGCAATATTTACAACAGTATTTAATCATGCCTTAAGCTAACAAATATAGTTACCATGTACAATAAATAAAAATCAAGGAATACTCGCACTAACTAATATTTTTGCTATTATGCATATTGACTGTCCATTTTAGTAGAATTCGTATTGACTAATCAGACCGAGAATAATTAATTACGGACATTCCTTTTACAGGAGGCACTAAAGGTTGTGGTGACTGGGGCTGGTGGACGAACAGCTTATTGTTTTCTCCACTCGCTCTGCTCTGGAGATGTCTTGGGTAACGATCAGGTATGACACCGTATAGGTAGTTTAATTAAGTAACTATGAATTAAAATTATAGGAAATGTATATTTGCATATCCACAACTATTCATTCTAACTATGTTACATTCTAGTCTCCATATTATATAAGCATCGAACTTTAGCTAAATGTATATATACAGCGTTTTTTTCACCCAAAAATATTAGGAACAAAAAGCATTTCATATACATATTTAAAGTCTACTATTATACACAAGAGACTATAATAATTAGAGCGATGTGTACAAGGGTGAACTGTGCTCACCACATACCAGTTATATATGCTTAGTAGTATAGGTATAAGCCATAAAAATGGATTATTAATACTATGTAGAAGAGAAATAGCCATCTTTGAAACGTAAACAAAAAACACCAAATGAGCTAAATTATAAAAAAAATATATTGTTTTTTACACGGCACATTTCTTATTTATGCGTTGGTAACACTACAACACAAAATCGACGATCACAATAATTGATCTTACTTTACCACTGACTAGTCGGTAGAAAAAGTGTGAACAGTCATATATTACATTCGTTTGCGACCGCTCGGAAGCAGACAATGGTGATCAGTGATGCATGTCTCACTGCGCAAAAGCTATTTCGACCGACTGGTATGTGGCCACTGACCGATCAGCTTCGATGCGATGCATCCGTGTTTAGTCGCAAACGTGGTACGGGCTGGTGTTCGACCGCTCAGAACAGAGTCGTCAACAGGATTCACCAATAATCTCCGAGAATTTCTAATTTATTGCAGGACAGTCGCTGGCCAATCACGACAGAAAGATATCCGAGTATCGACTGACCAATCGGTACAGCTACAAGATTTGCGTGTCGGTGTGTGTCTTCTTCAGTTCAATAGTCGTTGTTCCAGGGTCAACGTCGACAATGACTTTAGTATCATCCGAGAAATGCTTCTTCTGAGAATGCTGCTCCGCCTCCAAAACGTAATGGTACCCTTGCAATTGTAGTTACAGCGGAACAGAAGGCGACAGAGGCAGTACTGAATGAATCCTCATATTACCAGAAGATTGCATTATAATATGTACCACACCATGAGAGTTTTAGAAGGTGAATCAGGGGGAGAATTTGTAAAACTCATAAGAAAGGAACCAGAAAAGTTTAGTGAAATTTAAATGAGGAGCTCATAGAAGAATTTCAGGAAGCTGCTATCTTCGGGTCCAACACCCCAGATTAATAGAAGGAAATTGCAGAGCGATTCTTATAATTATTATAGTCAATACAAAACTAAAAAATTTGGAAACTTGAAACAAAATTACAATTTAATCCTTTCACTCTGTACTCACTCTTCTGAGTGATCAAAAAGGGGTCTGAAACTAAACTGATATATCTTTATATAATGGGCCAGCCAATTTACTTCAAACTTTAGAAAGTAAGTACATTTGTAATTCTATAGAAGAAATATATAAATATATAAACAGCAAAATCAAAAAAGTAAATAGTAAATAACAGTAAATTTTAACAAAATCTTACATTGTACAATTTGATGAAATGTATATAGTATGAAATATTATTAAGATCGGTCGTCAATTACAACCGAATTTCTACAGACGGGTCGTAGAGGCCAAATTAAGAGCCAGTGACAAAATGCGAACTCTTTCTAATCCAGTAACGTCCACTATCGGCTACTACGACCGATCTTTGCGGTCAACTAACTTTGGTCAACAAAGCACTCGCAGCCTGTAGGGAAGTGGTCGAATGCTTCAGTGTGATCACTGGACCTTAAAGTAAAATTAAATACAGGAGTATCGATTGCATTGCATGCGTCTATTTAACTGCACTTGTGTAAATTGATATATGTATATACGAAATAAAGAATACCTTAATGTTCTTTTCCAATTAAAAATATTGCCTGATACAATCATATCTCATTGTGACCGTAATCGTAAATTTTCATGCGATTCTTGTATTTGAAAGCAGTTTTTCGATAGCCGTCCAAATAACCGGGATATCGGGAGTTTTGGAAGACCTTCTTATTTATTAGAAAAGGGCATTTTACCCCGTAAAATTACCTTCCGTTGTCATCGACAAATTTGAATTCTAGTATGTATTTATCCATTTTCAATAGGCTAAATTAAGTATGTATTTCATTTACCGCACCATGATATTACATGTAAGCAAAATATAAACTTATAAATACGTTTGAACAATATAATCATATCTATAGTCACATATGATATATACATTTAAATTGTATAGTGACATATTCACACATAGCCTGTATTTTAAAAAGCGTGCGAGTGTTTTTTTCAAGGAGAACGTATTCGTGTTTTACATATTCCATTCTATTATATTCTATTATATTTTATTGTTATTTTGTTAATTAATGTCTTATAAACATTACTTTTCTTTGTTTTAGCCGATTATTCTCCGCCTATTTGATATAAAACGCACTCTAAAAAGAGTGAAAGCAGTTGCAATGGAACTGAAAGACTGCGATTTACCTTTGGTGGATGGTAAGTAAATATTTTCTAAAATATTATAAAATTGCTTAGGAAAACTCAAATAATATATATATTTAATAAACATATTATTATGAAATTTTGTATTTGTATACTGCATATAGTTTTCAACAGAATAATTATAAAGAAATATCTTAATTTGTTATAAAAATAAACAGTAATCCAAGGACTACAACTATGATTTAAAGTAGTCCTTGCAGTAATCTTATATCACGCAAAATTATAAAAATTATTATAGCAATATCTTTTTTTAAATTAATTAAAACATATTTGAAAAATACATGTTATTAATTTCAGATGATATTTATATTTATAGCTAATTTATAAATTATAAACTGGACATGTAATGAACATTTGAATGGGCAAATTTTCGTGTAAAACACTTGGTCAATAATTAGGTTGAAGTTTCTCTACTAAGTCATTTGCGTCTCGCATTGCGCACTAAAAATACGCCTGAGTCACCATGGTTAATTTCTTATTTGAACTTCATACTCACTTATAATTCTATGCTCTATAGAGTACGTAGTGACCAGCAAAGAGGAGAAAGCCTTCGCCGATGTCGAGCTGGCCATTCTGATGAGTGGAAACTGTCAGACAGAAGAGATGACTCGAGATGACCTCATTCGGGCCAACATCCGAATTTATCAAAATCAGGGACAGGCTCTGGAGGCCTGGGCGGCTCCTACGGCTCGTGTGATTGTGGTCGGCACACCGATCAATACGAATGTCTTTATTGTCAATCACTTTGCCCCTAAACTCCCCTCGGAGAATATAACTGGGCTGGTGGGACTGGAGGCCAACAGAGCCAGAGCCTACGTGAGTTAATTGGTCGCGGCAAAAATAATCACATCTCGTTGCTAAGATAGCATCGGCTTAGTAGAAAAGAGGGTATTTACGTTTTCAAAGCAATGAATTTACTCATATACATAGATGTATGTGCTAATAAATTATAGATAAAAGATATAGGAATTAATTAAACGAATTTTTCATAGAAATCAATAATAATTATTAATAGAAATCTCAGATATCAAAGTCTAATTAGGCTTATTTCTCGAGAGCAGTGATTATGGATTATGTGCTTTTTGTGAAATAAAGAGATGCTTTTATATAAATGCTGATTTTCAGTCATAAACTATAATATTTCATAAAAATAAATTAAACATTCTCTATTTTTGATGTTTATAAGATATGTTTGTATAATAATTATGAAATTAATTTCTTCTGTCTGCATTTTTTATTTTTCTGAAGTAAAAATTTCTAATGTCAAGTCAGTTTCCTGAATGCTAAATGAATGTTTGCTATTTTATGTATTCAGAGAATTTTGCATGATTTGTGCATTTCATAACTATTCTAAAAAAAGCAGGTTTTGTCCCATTGAGTACACAACCGAACATTTTCTACAGTCATCTAAAATATCTTATTTTTCTCGACGATATCTCAACCCTCAGAATCTGACTAATCTTCTCAGTCACCAAAACAGAATCTTGAAACAAGATATTAGGAGTCATTGATGGCACGTGTAAGGACTCTGTTATGTATCAAGAAGCTCTGAGAGTTCCATACTTTTTCACCGAAATCATAAACAAGCACAAAAACGAGTGAATCAAAGATCTATGAATAAAATAACCAATCACAAATTGAATGTTGTCTTTGTAGTTTTCCTTCTTAAACCACAATGATATTGATCGACGTCATATCGATATTATCCCTAACTTAACATTTACCTAACTACTAACGCCCCTATGTTAATATTTCACTAGACAATTCTTCAATTTCTTCGTTTCGAAAACTTGTTCATCACCGACTCCGTAGCAGTCATGAGTATGTTGATGATTTTGTAGAGTTTATTAATATTTTGAGCTTCAGACTGGAACTAAAGTGCCATCTTTTGTTTTGACAATTGATCAAGACCTGCATTATAATCCGGACTTTGAAGGATAATAACAATAATAACCTTATACCTTACAATATACCTTATATACCATGATATTTAGCTATAATTAGGATGTGACTGCATCGTAGAAGAAAATTTCTTTATCTATGCTCTGGACATTTTGATAGTAGGTATTTGTCTTAGAAAGCCCATTCGCAACATACTTTTTCACTACAAAGTCACCCGAAGACCATTATGTAGCATTATCGTACTATTAAGTGCGTATTATCTTAATGCCATCGTATGCACAATATAAACACACCAATATACACAAAATATATATACATATATTACACAAAAGGAATTTGAGGTATGAATAAATAATATAATATCTTCAAAACTGATAGTCTGATACAACTTTATTTAAATCTTCGAATAAGAGAGTCAGACAAAAACCACACATGTAAACCAGAAAAACTTTATTTTCGCAATATATATTTTGGGCATTGTTATCTGGCTTTTTCTATTATGTAAACATATCTCTGCCTCATCTCTCGGCAGCTTGCTTCCCGGCTTGGCGTGCAGTGCGGAAGCGTTCACGGATGCACGGTATGGGGCAACCATGGTCCTTCTTTACGACCCGATGCGCGTCAGGCTTGGGCTTACTCGCAGGACGATGGGGACAAAATCCTAGTGAGCCAGGCCATCCGAGAGGACATGTGGCTCAATTATGACTTCGCTAAGACAGTGCACAATCAATCGGGTCGACACAGAACTCACGAGAACCGAATGGCAACGGGGAAGGCGCTAGTAGATCACATCAAATACCTCTGGCATGGTACTCCTGAGGTTGGTAAATCATGTTTCTTTCTATTTTGAATAAATCAACATAACTTTGGAAATATCGACAATACCCTAACAAAAGGGTATACTTACTTATATTGCAACAAATAGAGATTAATCAACATAGTAGAAGTAATAAAAAGCATCCAAATGTCATTACTCTGATCAACTCACAGATTTGACCTCATATTATCAACATTCCTTTACTCAAAGATATAAATACTTCTAAAAAGATATTCAATTCAATGAGAATTCCTATACCATAGCTAATCATTAGAAAATAAATAGTCCAATGATGTTTTCGCCCTTCTACAAGGAAACTTGTATCTTGAGAAGATATAAGAAGTATGATGTAAAATTTCAAAATTATTGTAAGCTCTCACCTAAGATATTAAATTTTCGTTATGTTCATTTTTATAGTAAGGCAATTGTGTAATAAATAAAAAGAGGTGGTTTAAAAATAAATTTTATCAAAAATTGTTAATTTGTCTGCTGAGATTTTTATACAAAGTGGCATCATACAAAAAAATCGCAGCCAGACTATTATTATCCCAAAATAATTAAGTCAAGCAAACGAACAAGAATATAGCTCATCCTATATCATAAGTCGAGAAAACTATGACTTTACTAAATGAATAAGTTGAGGAAAAACGATAAGTTAAAGAACACTAAACTTTATAACTCGTGTAAAGGAATTAGAAAAAGTTGTACAAATTAACATTCATGAACATTCCATAAATTCTATTATCGAATCTAAATTTTTATCATAAATAATCGTTATTATAGTTATTAAGTTCTTCATTCTCCACATTTGAGTTATACGTTTTTATACATTTTTATTTAAATATTAGAGTACTTAACAATTTGTTCTATATACTTGTCGCTATATAATCCACTGCATGATTTGTTTTCATACTTGGTTAATTAAAAGATATATATATCTCCGTTTAGATGGCTATTATTATTTTTTTCAGTCTATTTTAATTGTACATTATATTTAAACATTTAATATTCTTATGAATTTGGTTTGAGCTTTATGTTAACTTTTTCTCATAAAATATGTTTTACAAAAAAAGTTAATCATGATTAGCAATATACGCATTCCTTTGTCATTATAAATCATGAAATCTAATTTGATTGATGAATGTATTTGCTCTTGTTTATCTTTGTCAATATTAAAATAGAAAATAAATTAATTGAAAAGTTGCAGTATACCTATATATAGCGTGGGTGTTTAAAAGAATATACCTAGATATACCTAGAGAATGATATCCTATTAATATTGTAATAATTATATGTGTGAGGCGTACAAATACATAGATATATTTCTAATTTTTTAATTCACGCATCATCCGAAATAATAGGAAGGCTGGACTTCTATGGTGGTTGTCAGTGACGGAAGTTACGAAGTGCCTAGCGGATTGGTCTTTAGTTTTCCCGTTACGGTTAAGGACAACTCCAGAACTAGCAAAGAGGTAGCGGCGGTTGAAGCGTCGCTGACAGAAGCGACGGGTCTTAAACATTTGGGCGCCTACGTTGGCGGTGAGGGTGGGTGTGGGGATGGCATAAGTGGCAGTGTAACTGATGGACGACTGGACTCATCTCATGACAGTGGATACCGGTGGAGGATTGTCAATGATCTCAAGTTAGATCCCTTCCTCATCAATCAATTACTGATTAATGTCGACGAGTTGGAGAAAGAGAAATCGCTAGCAATGCAAATTTGTCTCGAGGACCCAATAAACTTAAATCCAGTTTACATGCAAACAAATATAATAGATTAGATTGATATGATAAATGGAATTTTGTGAAGTGTAAAAAGGGACAAACAGCTATTTACTATTTTAATAGTATTATAGTATTAGTGTGTATATTTGTTATTGATAGTAATATTTATAGTTTAATTGCTGTTCCATGTTTTATTGTCACTAGATAAATTTATAGTAATATATGTATTTACAAAAATATACAATTTAATTAATATTTCGTTGAAAATAGCATGTATATTCGAAAAAGTAAAGGAATGTATTTATTTCTTATAATTTGTTGAACAATTATTAATGACAAATATCGGGAATTATTCCAAATATAAATTCAGAGCTTGCAACTAAATTTTATGCAATATAAAACGAAATATAAATATTGTACTTAACAAGTTATCTTTCTATGAAATATTAGTTAGGCCAGTATCTACATTTCCTTTTTCGTGTCTTTAGCATTTATTAGATGTGGAAATTTATATAAATTTCTAATCCTTAATTAGCTGTCTGTATATAAATTCATGCCTCTTTACAAAAAGCATTTCAATTTCTTGACACTAGTTTGAAAACTGCCTGTTGTTAAAGCATATTTGCTTATATTTCAATATGTAAGCATTAATATTATTTGTTTTAGTTCTTATTTTAGTTTATATTAATTTTAATAAGATTGTTGATGTTTTATAAATAGTTGTCAAATTGTACTGTTGTGTTACAGTGTTATATTTCAAAGCGTAAATATGAATTAATATTTTCTAAATAAATCTGATCAATTATAGGAATACATAACGAATTTTAATGAGAAAGAGAAAAGCCAAGACATATTGGTACATAATTATTTAATAAAAATTGGACATGTTTGGAATTCACATGATTCATCATCAGGAAAATATTTTTAGAAAAAGAGCGATAAATGTAAATAAACGTTATTAAAACAATGACACAATAAACAAACGGAAAAACAGAAT
>JAYRBW010060934.1:0-10556 GCA_036023295.1 Invenusta paracnida | reverse complement strand
CTGAGTGTTTAACAATATACAATTCATTTACAATATATGTTTTTTGAAATTTTTACTCAGTGTTAATATCCCGATTTTGAAAATTTAAATTCTGTAGACACCCTGTATTATATAAGTTGCAGTTTTTTAATCCTTTACTGTTACTTTTTTGTTATTCTCAAATTACACATTTTTGCAATAATATCAATGAAATTGTTGATTTCCTAGTTTAACATTGTCAAATTTTCTCTTTGGTTTATAATTTTCATTGTTGAATGTATTGCTTCTCTCCAGGTACAATGTTTTTTAATACATTGACGCCTAAGTTCTACGTGGCTCTGACGGGCACGAGCTCGCTAATATCTGGACTGATCCTGGTGAGTTCAGGAATCTTATCGTGTGGGTATGTATATGAGTGATTTGTAAAAGCTGTGTGAACTTTACTTAATATTCTAGATATTCGAGTGGTGGTATTTCAAGAAGTATGGAACATCTTTTATCGAGCAAATATCCCTCTCGCACATCTCCCCTCTGTTTGGAGTCAATGGTGAAGACGCGGACAATGAAAGCGTGGACCTCAACAATCCACAGACCAATATTCAGGGTAGGTTAACTTCTTTTTTTGGGCGTGTACGATTTTTTTACTGTTACCCAATAGTTGCTCATTGGAGAATTCAATGAATGTTCTGTTAAAACTGATAATATTGAATGTTTTTTTAATTTTGATATTGTGTGTGAGTTAAAGATAGGAATCCATGATTTGTTTGTTCTGAATGCTTATTAGATTAGATTTAAATATTTGTAACATTACTGAAGGTTATGTATATAATAAGATTTTCGTTATTTTAATATGTTGATTTTACTATATTCTAAATTAAGTTATTGTCCTGTAAACTGTGTGCGATTTACCTCCTTTGCCCTTCTTCAATTAGAATGTAAAGTGTGGCGGAATCCCTACAGCCTATTTCGAGGTGCCGAGTATCAACGGCTGACAAAAGCAACGGGACGCGAACCTCTGACCTACTACGACATGAACCTCTCTGCTCAGGACCATCAAACATTTTTTACTTGTGAAGCTGATGCCAGCAAACCGGAATATGAAAGTAGGTCAACCTGACTCATTGTTGCTGTATTCGTTACTTTATCTGGGCATTCCCCTCCATTCTATTGTACTTCTCGCTTTCTTTCTATTTATTTTGACAATAGTTGAGTAGACAATAAGGTTCTATTAGACTAGAAAATATGGGCTTGGTACTATACCATAGTCATACTCCCTTGGTAAATTTTATATTGACTAAATAACATAGACAGCGTGTTCTGTTATGGTAGTCGTGGATATCTTCCATACCTCTACCTGAGTGAGCTAGTTATCGACGTTTTAACGAGTCTATCAATCGTTGGCATTGTTATCTCCTTTCTCTGTCTCTTTGATTGTTTGTATGTACAATTTGTTACTTTAACTCTCATCTCGTCTCCATACTCGTCTTCACGTGTAGTCATGCAAATGGCCTGGCGAGAACGCAATCCCGAGGAACGAATCAAGAAAGCCAAGGAGGCTCTCGCGAAAAACCCCGAATGCACCACGGCTATGATATTACTTGCCGAAGAAGAGAATTCAGCCATTGTCGAGGTAATTTCTTCACATGTCGAACGTAGGCGACTTTTCTGGAATCCTGATTTTTTTTTAATCTGCTTTTATGTGTTATATTTCTTTCTTTATCATGTGCTCTATCCTTTACTTTTTTTAAATTTACTCCGCATATATATTTATTTGCGTCGATAAAATAGCTTTTTAAATGCTTCCTTTTAATAAATCTATTTGATGTTTTCTCCTATAAAATAATGTATTTTTGTGGATAAATTGCTTTGTGGATTTTAATATTTTCCGAGAACCCCTGTTGTATATTTTGCAAAGCACCTCTTCTGTTATTAAAAATCATATCTTTTATTTTTGATAAGTAATCTGAAAGTTAAAAAACGTTTTCCTTCAGTTTGATTTGTAATATATTTTAACCAAACATTCGTTTATTGTTATTTTTTTTAATAGTAAATTTTATTATATTTTATAAAATTGCCTTAGAATATTTTCTAAAATGCTATTTTTCATGCAGACTGTTGATTCTCACCAATATGCTGACAGAATGGTCATGTATATTTTATAGTGTACCGATTTTGTTAGGAATAGGCTTCTAGAAAATTAATTGGTTCGTAGTTTTTTTTAAAAAGCTTGACATGTGGTTTTTTTAAGCTCTACCTATTTTCCTTTGCATAATTTTATCAACGTAAAATACTTTTCATTAGATTATTAATTTTAATACGACAGTAAATATGTTTGTATTTTAACTTGCTGTATCGCTCTGCTCTACTTATGGTTTGATTCTTTATCGATTTGACCAATCTTGTTACAGCTGGGGACAAGGTCAGGTGACTAGGGGAGGGAACTGCGAAGGGGAAGATGGCGGGTTCGAACCCGCGTTAATCCCAAATTGTAGGGTATTAGTCGAGTGTTCAGCAGCCTTATGAGATTATGTTGTATAATACCAGATTATGTAGAATATCCCTAAAAGCACAACTTCAAAAATTACTTCGCTTGTTTACACAACTACATACTTAGAGTAATATATCCTAATTAACAGTTGTAATATTGTGTGGACTGTGATAAAAACGTCTTTTATCATGATCGTTTCATAAAAAATATTATTATTCATAATTATATAGACATAGTTTTGCCTTGCTAGCCTGTTGCCAAATATTTAACCGCATCTTCTTCGCTTTGATACGCTTCGCAGATCGAAAAGATGTTCAAACAGGCCTACAAAGTGGCCGAGACAGCCTTCCGCAAGTCCCTTCAAACCCAGCACCACTCCTCTCTGCACGAGTCCATCCATCGGCGTGACATCAATGTGCTCATTTTCATCAGACGGCGCCTAGCCATGTGCGCCCGGAAGCTGGGCAAACTTAAAGAGGCAATTAAAATGATGAAAGATGTGAGTTGGTTGAAGATGAATTAGTGAGAAATAACCGCTTTCTTATTTCTGGAAGAGAGGTGGAGTTGCGAGAAATGCTCCAGGATGAGTTCCTCTGATGCACTATTTTTATTTGATAAATTATTGTCTGATAAGGTTGATGATTTTAGTAAAATTTGGTCTTAGCAATTTTAAATTAGACAATATTTATATGCTTTTGTTACTTTCTTTAAAAAATAAACAGTCTAATAAGATTAAAGGAACAAGATAAATATCTATAAATTCTCAAATATAAAAAATACAGATTTTTATTTTTACTGTATATTTATAAATTGTTGAGTTTGACTGATTTATTGCCCGCGCTTTTTAAATTAAATTTTCTTAATTTGTCAAAAGATGGAAGTATGATCATTTACTGTTGTGTAAGAGCAAAGAAAAAATTAATAACCATGTTAAAATGGTAACTAATAACAGGCTTGTCCAGTATTAATAGTGAGTTAAACTTATTTTTTTTTATTTGACGTTTTATTAATAAGACCATTTTTCTGTTAAAAAATTACAATCTGTAAATGATTAGAAAGAAGATTAAGGCAAAATATAAAAAGAAATTTTTTTATGGAGATTAACGTCTTGAACATATCAAAAAATCGATAATATTGACGTGTAAAGTTTGCTTTCTTTGCACTTTCTCCAAATGTTAACTACATTTTACTTCACAATATTTCGACTCCTTTTGCGCATTCTTCATTGAGGTATGCTTCGGTGAGAACAAATTTTGTTTTACCAATCCATAGTTTTACTTCTGGTGAATCTTAGCCAGTTTTGTGTTTTCAGTTTATTGCAATGTGATTATTTTTTTGTAGAAATTTGAATAGCTGTCCATATTTTGTTTGCTATAAAATATTTAAATTAACTTTGTAATGAAATTTTATATCACAATTTATTTTTCTTGGAATAATTATATTACCTCCGTTTTTATATACGTATCTTTTACTTTTCTATGTGCAATGAAGATTTATAAAGAAAGTTAACAACAATAGTTCTTATAATTATCAAGTCATCTTTCTCTATCGGTAATTATTTTTTCATGTTATAATACTCAAACAGGCTAGATTTCCAGACATTAAACAAAATCATGTCGGCGTGAAATCCTACATAAAAAATGTTAAGGGTGTATTCATTTGATTCTATATAAAAACCAATAGTATAATAATAGATTCAAGACAGCGCGTGTTTATAAATATAAATATATTAAAATATACACAAATTTCCACATTGACAAAAATATATATTTTTTTAATAATTTAGTATAATGTATTAATGTATATCTGCTATTCCGACTGACTATTACTTTAACATATGTTTTTTTTTCTAGAATTGCTGGATGAATTGAATATTAATTCATCAGGAGCTTTACGCACACATTTAGTATACTGTAGTATTCACTTTACACGACTTTGTGTAATTTTAAGGGTACTAGACACCTTTTCTACTTGAGGTCTGTGGTGCTGCTAACATGTGTTTCTTACACCACAGTTGAGTGTTGTGTAGTTTACTGGCTACAGTACTTCTCTTTTATCCCAGTGTCACCTCTCACATCCCATGTTTGTTCGGTTTATATAATTTTTATTCACCGAGAAGCAGGCAGTTATGTCTAGTTAGTTGGTTAGTTTAGCCATGGGGGTTGTTTTCGCTGCAAACACAGGCAGATTTTTGCTATCTTTCCTTTGCAGGCGCTATAGTTAATTCCGTTTTCAAATACTGCTGTATTAGTTGGTAGAATTAGATAGAAAAGCAGTCGAGGTTAGGTATCCTTTGAATGTGTTCATTCCCCCTTTTACCTATGTGGTTAAATTCAGTTCCAATTCGAAGTCATACCCTGTCTCTCCTTTTTCCCTTCTCACCCTCGCTCTCGGTAATAATAATAAGCATTTATCCCTTCCAACCGACTGGCATGATGACTCAGAAGAGGCATACAGTCTACTTTTGTTCCTTCATCCATTCTACTCTCTCACTGAGATATTATACTGGCGCAGCCGGTTAGACCGACTAAATTCGTGGACAAGATTCCAATTGAAGTGAATCGCGACATGACGCAGTAGTAGACCATGTAAACAAAGAACAGCTGATTGATTTTGTAGATCTTTCTTTATCTTCCTGCCTTTCTGTTTGACAGTGTACAATAAATTGTGCTACTTTATTTTTAATGCGCGATCGTTAGAAAAATTAATCCAAAGAAGACTTTTTAAAATAATTGCTTCATTACTAAGAATGACAATTACTCGGTGAGTTTGTAATGTTTTTTTCTCTCACATCTCCCCGTTTTTCCTTGCTTCAGCTAATAAAAGAATACCCCAATTTGAATCTATTCAACATCCATGAGAACCTCATTGAGTGTTACTTGGAAGCGCAACAGTACGCTGATGCGCAAGCATTTCTCGCCAAGTACGATGGTATGTTAATCCACAACTGCTTACCCTTACCCTTATCCTACTACATCTAATCTACCTGTGCTACATCTGGGATAATTTAAATATAGGCAACATTTTGCATACCTAAACGGTTTGTATTAACTACCGTATTATTGTTGCGTAAAAATATATTCCAAAATGACATTCAGTGATATGATCAACACCAAACTGTTAAAATATTCTTTAATTATTTCTGCAATTAATTAAGTAACATATTTTATGTTTTATGGCAAAAATATATTGTTTATTGTGATTATATATTATATATACTATTTTAAATTTCGATTAATTTATTAAATATCAATTAATTGTCACAGCGTCTACTGATGATGTCATAGATAACAGACACATCTCACTTTTAGAAAGTCTAACATATCTTACTATTATTAATTAAATTTAACCTTTATTGTTGCACTAAGAATCTATTCTATTTTAGAATTTGATTGTTGTAATATGTCTGAACATCTTGTATTTATAGTATATAGATATATATTTCACTTCTGTTTTTACAGTCTTAGAACAGTAGACTGGTTAGTATACTATTACAATATTTAATTTTTGCCTTAATGGGCCGGCGATAATCATGTTCCACTGTCAGTTATCCCTCTGCTCACATAGTTTACAGTTTTCAATGTGTTTTATCACTCTCCCCTTCCCTTCTCTACTTAGCAGATATCCACTATCCCAAGTCAGCTACAATATGCTATACGGCAGCATTATTGAAAGCACGTCAAGTCGCCGACAAGTGAGTATATACATAATATTTTGTATCGATCTATTTGCCTGTTTTGTTAAATATATGTTTCCATCTTCTTCGCCATTCCTTCCCACTCAAGTCAAATATCCCTCTATTGTATCTTTCTCTGTTCCTCTGCATTCTCTTCTTATTTCGCTAATTGTAATCACTGTTATCACCGTCTTTTCTCTCTTTTTCTCTCTCTAACCTACCTGTGAGTTTTAAGTTATTTTGAATCTACCCCCACTTTCCTTTCTACCTGTAGGCTCAATTTGTAGTCTACAACTACATTATTATATTTCTCTATAGTTAGCAACCCCACTGCTAGTCTATGATAATAACATAATATATGTATTATTCGTATTTCTTGAATCCTATTACAAAAAAAGCATCCTTGACGAATTCACCATTTCGATTACTATTTTCTGGGGGTTTTTTCCCTTGGGTTATTCCATCTCCTTTGTTTCCGTCACGCGTGTGTTACATACAGACATCCCACTTTCTTTCTCCTGATAATCTTTATTTCAATGATAAACGTTATCATTTTTATTATATTAAAATATTGAACGTAATACATTCTATTCACTAATCTTTCCTAATGAGCCATTTGTGCCACAAGTTCTTTGATTGACCGATTTTTTATTGCAGAAAAATGTTGTATTTTGCAATTTAAAAAACTAACCTAACTGAGTAATTCCAGTTTAATTTCCTGAAAAGCATGTGTCAATATCAGGGTTAAATTGTATTATACTGTTTATCTTGTTTCACTGTATATATTGTAAACCTTGTTTCTGTGTTTATTTCTAATTTGTCATTTAATTGCTTCTTTGGCAATTTTTATTGATTCTTGGTTCAATTATATACTTAAGGTTATTATTTTTATCTATAGTAAAATTGGCTTCATGTTATTATTAGATTTTAATTATTCAACTTACTTTCATAAAAATTATCGTAAAAAAACGCCTTTCTCGAATAATTTTGTTTAAAATCCTGCTGCTCCAGCTGCTGAAATCCTGTATTTGGTTATGCTACCGCAGATGTTAATGTTTTTCACACGTAAATATTTTCACACAATACTTAGATAATATTTACTAAAATATTAGTTCATAACAGGAGCAGAATGATGATTAAACACTTAATGGAGACTTACTTACGTCCATATAATATTGCTTAGGTTTTATATGAAATTCATATAAAGGCAAGTAATGCTTTCTAAAACAATGAATATTTATTGTGGAGGCTTCAATAACTTTAGTCTGGCTTTAATTATTCATTTGTTTGGTCTATATAGGAAATATTTTGGTAGTTGGTTTTTTGAAACGAGTTTATTGACTTGGTTAGCACACAATTTTATTTGAGTTACATCGAATTCATTTTAATATTTTTGAATCTTCCTTTGTAAGTATTGTTTGCTTTATACAATGGTATTTTTAAAAATATTTTGGGTAAACGTACGCATCGAAATGTACATTCATTGGTTAGATATATATACCACTTTAATTAAAGTATAATATCTAGGTGTAATTTCTATTTTCAAACATTCTCTCTCAAATATATGGCTAAAATAAGAATCCCATCATAACGCTTTCCTTTGCAACTTCTTTATACCATAATTCTCAGTTTCTTTTTGTGCAAAAATCGTTAATTTATTCTTTCAAACACTCATACCTAGTTGTAAGCGCCGTTATATTTTGTTCAGCCAGACAAGCCAGTTTAAAAATAGAAAATATCCCTTTTTGTTCGCTTATTTACACTTCTTTAAAATTAAATCTCTCATCATTTCCTTTCTCTAACTGTTATACTGCAAGCTACTTAACTAGTTAGTCGTCTGCACTCTAATGTTCCTGCCCTGCCTATCTGTGTTATCCCCTAACATCTCAAATTGTCGCAGTCTGTCTCTGTGTGTGTTTAGATTCTCACCAGACATCGCGTCTCGTAGAGGTTTAACTGCCGCGGAGATGAGTGCTGTTGACGCAATCCACAGGGCGGTTGAGTTCAATCCACACGTGCCTAAAGTGAGTCTATGGTTTTCGTTTAGTTTTATTTATTTACTCTTAATAGTTTTGCTAATCTTTGCGATTGGTATCTTTATATTGTTATCGTTTTATGCTTCTGTCGTTTTAATTATTATTGTTTTTATATGTAAATTTTAAAATTCCCTTCAATAAGTTGATTACTTTTTATTGTTACTTTCATTCTACTAACGCACCTGCATCACTAAGTATAAAGGGGAAGGAGTTCGACAGTACTGTTTCGACCATGTGAGGTTTCTTTAGCGACCCACACCTCGTACGATTGTTAATTATTATAACAGCATTATAATGCTTATAAACTTACTATAGCTATCACAAGTTTGTCTAATTTTATATTATCTAAACTTGTTATTGAAACAACATGGTTTCAATAACAAGTTGTCTTGATGTTATTTATAATAAGTCATTTAAATAGCGTTAATTTGTAATACTATAGACAATAATTATTGACTGTATTTTAAATTTATTTGCTAGTTGTGTATATAAAGAAGACGTAAAGAAGACTCGAAAAGTTAAGCTTCGTAATATTTAGTACCGAAAATTCACAGAGTTTGAACATACCTGACGATTTACTTGTAAACCATCAATAAAAATAGATGGTTTATACGCTTGCAGTCCAGTGCTTAGCCTTACTAAATATATTATTGTGTCTATAACAAGTTAACTTTTGATTTCGTGTTGATATTACTGTTCTTGAAGATTCATTTAATGTGTATAGTTCACAGAAGCCTAAACATATCTCTAAAATGTTTATGTATTATATTAAATTATAATGCATATGGTTATATGTATGGGTTGTTATGTGTGCAATATAGTAAGGCAGTATCTGCATAATATATTATGTAGATTTTCCCTAAATATATAATATATATTTAGGGAGAAGTCAAACAACTACATTAAACTATTTATTATTTAATGATATCTGTGGCTTTATAATATTCAGATTTAAAAAATTCATTTCCTTATCTTTGATATTATATTGTGTAATGATATAACATTTCATTCAATTAATTATTAATATGGATAATGTTTAAGCGATTTTAATGTTGCTTAGAAAATCAAAGAGTATGTCTTATTTGCACTGTAAAATGACATTCTTTTTTAGATTAATCATCATTTCGTCAACGAGATATCCTTTTATTTTTGAAAATGATTGTCATAATATGCCTGTTGTCAGCATATTTGCTTTTAAAACTCTATGGATTAGTCGTCATATTTCAGTTTCCAGAGTTAATGACAACGTCTTAAAATGAATGAGAATGCTAAACCATTTATTCTTGCACACCTCTTTCTCCAGTACCTCCTGGAAGTTAAGCCACTCATCCTGCCCCCTGAACACATCCTCAAACGGGGAGACTCGGAGGCAATCCCCTACGCCTTCTTCCATCTTCAACACTGGAAGCGGGTCGAGGGTGCCCTTAGTCTTCTTCTCTGCACGTGGGAGGGTACTTTCAGACTCATACCATACCCCCTGGAGAAGGGAAATCTCTTCTATCCCTATCCCAACTGTACAGAGACCGCCGACCGCGAACTTCTACCCTGTGAGTCTAGTTTTTAGAAACTTGTCTTAAAAAGGATGATGTACATACAGAAATAGTACAGTGCCTCGAGATGCCTCCTTTTTCCCCAGTGAAATATATAAATTTTGTTGAATTTTGCACCTCAAATATTTCAGTATTTCAATTTTTATTTTGACAGTTTTAAATAAGAAGTGAATATATACCAGATTAGCTTATTATTCGCCAATAATATTGATTTAAAATGCCTGTAAATTTCATCAATGCCAGAAATTCTGTTCTTTGATCGACGATTTTCTTCTCGACTTTTCTGGCTTTTTCTGAATATACATACATACAGTAACACTATTATTTAAATGAAACTATTTTTGTGTACCATTTTTATTGACGAGAGAGAGTAGAGTAGAGTTTGATGTTGTAGTCATATGTTTTAATATTTTGATCTGTCGTTACAGGCTCGTGCATAATCAAGTTGAATAAGATTGTTCTATTTTTACGGTACTTACACTATGTGTTTATTCTATTAATTTCATTAATTCGTGTTGATTTAATTGATTGAAATATTTAAGTATGTAGAATTCGTTTGACATCAAAACTTAAAGAAATCAATAGTTGATTATTTCAATTATTGATTAAGAAAATATCATTTTTACTCATACAAGATATCGTCCATATAAGTACGGTTTCTATACAGATAGCCTAATACTCAATTTACGAGGTACCTGTCAGGGTTTGTACGGGTACTGCTGGTACTGCTAAGGTACTGTTTTGAGTTTGGTACTGCTAAAGTACTGTTTTCAAACAGAAAGTACTGCTGGTACTGCTAAAGTACTGTTTGTGCATAAAGTTACTGT
>JAYRBW010060933.1:0-10556 GCA_036023295.1 Invenusta paracnida | reverse complement strand
GCAGTGTATTCATCCTGGGAATTTTTCATTTTTCAAAAAAGGCATTTTTATATCCCTGAAAAATTTACCCGAGGCAAAGCCTCGTCTGCCTCATGCCTAGTTACGGCACTGATACACATTTGAGAAAATATACTGTACGTACCCTAATTAAATATTTTATATTGTTAACCATTATTCAATGTCAAATTAATGAATACATATATACCTTTGTATGTCTCATGGAAATTAATGAAATCGTATTTTAATTACATACTCTATATTGCTCAAATCTCTCCCTTTCTTATTACAATTCTCTTAATAAAATGACGTATATTTTTATTTATTTATAAATGAAACCAATTAAACATGTTTTTATAGACATCTTATAAATGCATTTTAATTATTATTCTAAACATTTATACATTTTTTTTAAAGTTTATAATATTAATAATTAATTTTAGAACTCTACCTTAATTTTTCGTCTTCTAGATTAATAAAAAACTTTTTATTTTTACTGACTTTATGTTTCCTTAACTAATAACACAGAGATGATACCTACTTTTCCTTACTCGTTGGTATAAACCTAGATTTATGAACACTTTGTCTTATAGGAGATCTCACAAAACTGTCTGTCTCATAACATAGTTATTTATGATGGGGAATCTATGTCAAGATATACGAGCTTGAACACATTCAAGAACAAAAACAAAAATCTCACCGTTGTAAATTTAATAATTGAACAATAAATAAAATAATAGTCTTAAAATTAACTGTCCTATTTATTAAAAATTAAAACTATTTTAAAAGTATTTTTTTTGTAATTTGCTTTTAACAATACTGCACCTGTTTATGTTCTAGATAAATAATATATTAAACAAATTTATTTATATGATAAGGAAATACATTTTTAGTATATCTCATTGTAGGTATATTATAACAAATATTTCCATGTTTTGTTGGCTTAATTAAAATATCATTATTGATTTTATCCTTCTGTTTTTTTGCTTCTGACAAAATAAGAGTGTTGAAATTATGGTGCCTTTATTTGAGTTGTTATTTCATCTTTCTTTAATTGGCTATTTTTTGTATAACAATGCATGTACATCTTGATTTACATCAATGTCACAATTAATAAAATAATTCGATGAGTAACCCCAATAGTTTCTTTGTTTCTACAAATATAAATATGATTTAATATATAATTCATGTTTAATTTAAAAATAAATAAAATCTGCAGTCAAATATATATATATTTACTTGCATAAAACGCTCATTTTAAATTTTAATTATTTATTCAATTGCAGTAATTTCAATTAATTTTTAAGAAATAACGTATCTATATGAGTATATATATCCAACATATTTATCCAATAAGTACCTATCTTATGTCATTACGATATTATGTCTCAATTTTTTAGAAATTCTAACAATTAAAAACAGAATATTTAAACAGTCCATATATGTATTAAAATAATGTTTAATATTTTCTTATCATAACACTTACATTTGAAATAGATTAAACATATATTTTGTGCCATAAACACACTATATCTTGCAAGCACTTTCACAAAATAAACATATAAACAAATGTTAAAAATGAAAGGGTCATTTAATAGGTAGCCCAGTCTTGTATTTATTTTAGCTAACTATATTCCTTAATGGTCATAACTACGCTAAACATAAAGACAGGTAAATCGGTTAAATAAAAAAGTTACAGAATTATGGATCCATGAAGAAGACAGAAGACTAAGAGGTAGATCAACTCACATATATGCGATTTACAGATATTATATACTACTGGAGTTCTTCCAGTTACTCTAAAAGGCTAACACATTTGTGAAATTTGGCGTTATCATGTTCAGGGTATGTATCCTATGGTGGACCAAAATCCGACTACCTTTAAGTAACCACTCAAGTATGATGATATAATAAATATTGATTTAACATGTTTTAAAATGCATCTATTTTTTTGTATAACTTCTGAATGGCTAATGTTTTAAATTACAAGTTACAATTTAACTATTACTTATAATAAATAATTGTAATCAATATTAAACATGTTAGTTAAATCTATTTGTGCAACCCATTCTCACTTAACTCTTACATAAAAGTACCTCGTTATCTGTATTTATTATCTTATTTTATGTCTCTTGATAGAGTAAGTTTTCTTCCTGCAAATAGTTAAATAAATTTTTTATTACAATAACTTATGTTTTTTTTCTTTTTGTCTTTCTAAAGCTTCTCCAGGAAACAATACTTTTATCTTCAATAACTTCCTATATGCGTTTATAGCTACATAGGTTATACATATAACATGATATACTTGTTGTTTTAAATCATTTAAATAAAATAAAACAGACAGGTGAAAGGCTTAAACAACATTTTTACAAAAATATGAGAAGTTTTGTGGTTTTAATGTAATATCTAGGATTGTATAATTTATAATCATGAGCTTATTTTTATTATAGGCTCATATTACTATTAATTTCAAGAAAGCATTAATGAACAAAATATTGGATCTTGTGTTTTCTTTTTAAAGGACTCTACATGGCAAATTAACATACGTATATAGCGATTTATCCATATGCATGCATGTATATTAATTTCAATAATAAATCAATCGATGTTATTTTAATAATTATGATAAACTTTTTAATTGTATAATTACTGGAATCTTAAATTGGAAACGTTTACTTTAATAGGTACGTAAAGGTCTTTATGAAATTAAAGTTTTATTGAGAAATGCTTTTATGGGTGATTTCAATTCACTTATTAAAGTGATATCATTTAATTATAAATATGCATGGTTCATATGTTACTACGACACAGACTTTTTAAAATAACTAATTTCTTACATTTCTTACAAAAGGATCTACATACAGTCCACCTTTCTGAATATAAAAGTGCATTTTTGAAATGTCTGATCATTGATTGATTGTATTAGGTCTTATACAATTTCTTGCAAAACGTGACGTAACGCAAAAAGTTCAAAACCATACTATCTATGAACCTTCGCTTACTGAGTGCGACGCGACGAAATTAAAGTTACATTTTTCAACTTTTCTGCGACTCGCGTTGCGCCGCGTCGCATCACGTGTGATGGGCCCCAACCTAGTCTTCATGCCGAATGTTAGCTTTTAATTGAATAACAGAATTGGATTTGTGTGCCATAAATTTGCATTTAAGTATACCCTATAGAGAGCATTATCACAGGATGATAAGTCTGGGCTTCTGGAGAGCCAGGACGAAGGTATTTTTTTCCAATTCAGCGATCAGGAAAGTGTTTGTTTAACAATTATCGCACCATAATAGTTGTGTGGTTTGGTGCTCAATTTTTTTGGAAATGACATGAAATATGCACACCTTTATAAATTTAAGAGACGGTATATGTTCTGTTTATGCGTAACATAATAATAGCAAAATATTTCGATATTTTCTCACTGTTTACTAATGGAAACTATTAACATCATCTGTAATTATGTTTCCAGTTAACTTATATTACATTTTTCTATTCATATTCTCAAACACCTTCTTGTGTTGTGCATATCTAACATCTAATTTATTTTCAATAACACTTATTACCGCCAGATCGATGGGTAGCCATGGACAGTTCCCTTGGTCCTGTTCTAGCCAATATCTTCATGGGTCATATCGATCTCCAAAATGTACATAGTAATTTTCAATTAACAATTAACAATGGAAAAAGAAACAACGTATCTAGAGGCATTCTTCGTCAAAATATAACGACATTCGAACATCCTAATTCACCTATCAATCTACTGTCTGCTGCTCCACATACATCGACTCCCACATCAAATATCACCTTTTAAACTTTCCTCTTTTCCATCATAATTTCATTTTAGTTTAATAAAACCTAATAAGTATAGTATTTATTACAATCACAGTAGGTAAACCTACTCTATCGCCTTATTTCAGTGCAAAGAATAGTAAGGCATGATAGGTATAGGTACTATATTTCGAAAAACTCATTCATCTCTAAAAGTATTCGAATTTAATTTTTTATTAGATTACTATAATTTGGGAATGATTTTACTGAAATGGACAAATTTCCTAATGCTTAATAGTTTGATATGGTGAAAATGCATGCGCACCTAGTCGGTACTCTATAGCTGGCTAGGCCCCTGAACCTATTACATTTTTCAACACCGTTTAAAAATTACTTTAAATTATTTTCAGTTATTTTAAAGTAATACATATAGGTCAGGTTGTAATAATTCGTAACGTAACATTGATCAAATCAATAAATTGAATTCCCATATCCCGACTCTCACACTTATTATATATGATTAATTATGTAATTATGCCTGAGTATCAAAATGAAACAAATACAAATGTAGGAACTATATTTAAACCAAATGCACTCAGTCACAAAATCATAACAATTCCTTTGGTACATATCTATCATCGTCTTAAGCCCTGACAATTGTTTAGATAGAATTTTTAGAAATATTGTTCCAACTCACCAAACAAAATAATCAAACATTTGATTTATGAATCATTCATACATTATTCATGTAAATATAAGTACAACACGGAAAAGATACAATCTAAGTATAGCACGGAATATCATGTTATATTGCAACCGCACGCACCATCGTCAAAATGAGAACATACAGCATTATACAAGAACTCATTCATTCATGATCACAAGAATTCATTCTGTTTGAACAAAGCATGGGCTAGTTATCATGTACTTCATACCTTAGTACTTCTTATTATACATTGTATATATACATGATTGGTACACTTGATTAATCGAAAAATAAATATATTTAAAAACAAATGTTACATTTTCAAATTAGGTTGTATTATTGTATTATATAAATGATGCTTTATAATAGCAGTTCCAAAGGCTATATAATTAAATTTAAACTTAGTTTATAACCATACAATTCACAAAAGATTACTAAAAATATAAGGGGCAGAATCAACTCTTCCCCCCCACCTGTATATAGAAGCACAAAAAAGCGCGATATGCATGTAGGTTAATATCATTTATCACTCATTTATAATTTTTTTATGAGAATCTTTTTTCTTTGAAATATAGGTACCATTTAAAATATATTTATACATATTTTTAAAATGTGGTTGTGTTTTTAATCGGCTTTTCTTTCATTTTGTGATTGATATATGAATGCCGAATATATTTGTCTTGACGTTTATGCAGTATAGAATTCTTTTAAACGATAATTTTATTTGGGAAGTTGAAAATATTGACTATTCTTGAGTTTATAAAGTTACCTTACTTTTATTAATGGTCAAGCGTTTAACGGATCGGTACCAAAATCAATAGTTCCATACTTCACGAAAGTTTACATATAGCAAATTCAAATAAAATAGTCCACCTTATTCAAGCAGATTTATACTCTAGATATTAATGAGATTATAATATAACAGTAAGTATTTTGGGGATTCTATCACTTAAACTTGTTTTTTGATAACTATTTGGAAACACAGATATTTAATACCAAAAGTCAATAATACTATATTTAAAAATACTAATACTTTATCATTAATAATATTAATACGTATATTTAATACGTATTTAAACAAGCTAAATATCTGTGGATGGAAAACCGCTAATCGGTGGAATTGAAGTTACACATATCTATAACTCTTTTTCCTACCTATATATTACCTGAGGTGACACTTATAATATAGTATATATATTATAGTGTACATAATTCGATGACTTTTAAAAGGAGGAATGAAAGTTGTTTAACTGATAGTGAGTAGGCTAGAGATAACAGTTGGGGAAATTGGATTCCTCAAGAAGTAGAACAAAGGCATCATTCACTGAAAGGGTGTGGACTTTCCTGTGTGCGTACAATTCAAAACTTTATTTCAATAAATTGTTTGTTATAGTTGTTTGAATGAGGTGCTTAGGATTGAATCCGAAAAATATATATTATTGGTGTATATTTGATTACATGTAGAAACGATATTATGTATCTTTAGATAACAAAATTTAATTTCCGAGATGTACTCCATTTCCTTGATCAATGATATACATGATCATTATATTTAGTCTTTCGTTAAATTTTTTTTTATATTCTCATATTTACAATTTATTTCATGTAATTTGATTCCTTTGTGGATATTTCAATTTGATTTTTTATTCAGCAAGTATATATATGTACATACTCCATAGTTTTAATATTATATAATTAGGTATTATGGGCATCGGATAAAAATATAAAATTATAGAGAACTAACAATATCCATTTCTTTGTCTCCATCGAAATATGTATTATAGCATTGAATAAATTTAGAATAGTTCAAGAGTAATTTATTTATATACCACATGGAAAAGATATACGAAGTAAATTGACTAATATTCCGCAAAATTAAAGGGATATCATTAATTTTAAAAATTAGGTTGTTATATTCTCATAAACAACAGCTGTATAAAACTCGAAAAGGGACCAGCATTAATAAGAGAAAAATATATCAGAGTAGAATTATTTATTTTAGAATCATAGTGTATAGAAATGTCACTCACTACATAATACTCCAATTTCCTACAATTTTATGCTGATAGCAATAATTACATTATTGTCTTATCACAAGAAGAAAGAAGAAAAACTCAAACTATATTACAGCAAAATCTTTACATCAAAATTGGGTGTTATTGGTAGGCGTACATTTGTGTGCGGTATTAGTCGATAAAATGCATGTATATGTGTTACATAATGCAAAGCAACTTATGTGGCATTCTTGGTATTAATATATATTGATTGCTTCTTCTTCCTTCCTATTTTATTATGAGGTTTAACAGCCTCAATCGGTAGATTCTGTCTATAATAAATACAGTGAAATCCCCTACAAATAAAGAAATTATTAATATGGGGGAAATACGTTAGGCGCACTTAGTGCATGTAATGTATTAAAAATCAGTCCATATCTGCCTGTTCACATTTCATTTCTGCTCTACGTTCATCTCCGACGTCCATATTTAAACATCTGCTTGTTGACGTTAGCCGAGTGTCCGTTGCCAAGACGACGAGAACCGCCCATCGTGAGTCGCTCCATCCCGGGTATTCCAAGGAAGATGGACCAACTTCGCTGTCGCTTGTAGTGTCGCTTCGTCATCTGACTCGGCTGGAAGTCGACTTCGGAATTCCGCAACTGTTGCTGGGGAGAGTTTGAGTGCTCGACAAGAAACTCAGAAGAAGCGTAGGGGATCTGTCCGACGAGGTTTGGGTCGAGCTCTTCAATGAGAGGATTGTCCTCGCTTCTAGGATCGGTCTTTGGAAGGGAGAGGGCAATTGATAGGGATATCACACACACGAACAGTCTGTAGAGAAGAGAAAACAAAAAGAATAAAGTAGGATTATTGGATTCGTGAAATATAGCACAATATAGAATTTTATTTCAAAACCGATTGTTGAACCTCTTCATTACAGCAAATGTGAACGTATGTGCAGTGTAATGATTACAATTACTTATTATGTTTTAATTTAAACTGTATAAAATAGATAAAATATATTTAGCAGTAGAATTCATTTTTTCTTGCACTAATTCTATTCAATATGTTTCTATATTTAAATATCGTATGCTTTTTAGATATTCAATTTTTCATATAATATAAAGGATTTCAGATACCTACTAGGTTAATGAACAGAGTAAACCTAGGTTAAGCTTACTGGTCCATAGATTATAATATTAATAATTTTATAAAACCAAGTAGACATCAGAGAAATACACATATATCGTAACATAGGTACAAGGAACAATAATAATATTTACTTAAGTAATGTTTCTAGTTCATCATTGATGAAGCTTCCATAATAAAGATTGAACTTCCAATCGACATAAAACATATTTAAAATTAAAATGAATTCAAAGATAATGTAAACAAATATTATTTAACAAAGCATTAACTATAAACATAGAAAAATCACATAAATATTATAGTCTGCTATAAGTTCATTTATATGTCTGATTAAATGACATGTAGCTTAAAATATGTACACATTATACAGATACACCACACATGCCTTGTATAAATTCACGTTAAATTTTCACTATGCTATAACATGCTGAACAAATTATGCCAAGTAAATTAGGTATGTGTATTTATTCCCTTTTGGAGTTTGTTAGATATTTACGCTATTTTATCGACTTATCATAATCTGCAGCTAATCTAAATTGATTCTTTTATATCTTATTACAATTTCCTGCTATATATATATATATCTATCATAATCTGTAATTTAAATGTAATTGGAGACTAACTCGATTATATTACCTACATTAGTACCGTCCTCCCCTTGGATAAACATTCATCTTTTGTTTGCTATTACTTATATATATTCAGTGTTTTCTTTTGTCTTAAATAAACGTATATTATTATTATTATTAGTAATAATATTAATGTATGGGCCCCAATCGCCTTATGGGCCCATTTTAATAATTTTATATAACTTATGGGGCCCTATATCGCCTTATGGTACCCAATCGGCTTATGCCCTATACCGCCTGATGGGCCTGCCTCACCCAAATATATTTTATAATTTAAAGCCTGATGGGCCCAACCCAAATATATTTTATAATTTAAAGCCTGATGGGCCTCTAGTCAATACATTTTATAATTTAAAGCCTGATGGACCCCTAATCAATATATTTTATAATTTAAAGCCTGATGGACCCCTAGTCAATATATTTTATAATTTAAAGCCTGATGGACCCCTAGTCAATATATTTTATAATTTAAAGCCTGATGGGCCCCACCTAATATATTTCATAATTTAAAGCCTGATGGGCCCTGGTGGTGGAGCCCAAACGGTGATAATATTCTTCTTATTATTATTTCACTAATGTATTTACTCCTCAGTGGTTCCCAGTGTACTTAGTACTAATTTACTAGTAGCATAGCAGTTTAACCACACTGACCCTATTTAGCGGTCGTAGTTGTAACATTTCCCCTGTTTAAAGCTGCAAGAGTTCTACTTCTTAAACCTGGCAGTGTAAGTTATTCTGTGGTTACACTTAGCCAATGAGAAGCTGAATTTTGCCGAGCCAATCGAAACATTTTCTAACACATTTGATATCTAGATTTGACATAGTTCGATAGTTTGATAGTGTAGGCAGCCAATTTGGTACGTCGAACCGATTTGTCGGACCATTTGGTCAAAACAATTTGCTCGACTTAAAGCCATTTATTAAAATATGTTAATTCGAATATGCATATATATATTTTTAAATAGAACAATAAAATATTATAGCCTTATACATATATACGCTGATGAGTTTACATTCATTATCTTACGCTACCATGTAAAGAACAACACATTTTAAATTAAATTATATAAACATTTAGAGATCATTGAGAACATTTGCCAATACTTATTTCTTCGAAAGTATGTACTAAACTATATTTGCACAAATAATAATTTAATATTATCTTTTAGCTAATTCTTCGTCGTTAGAGAGGATTATAAAGTAGTATTAGGCTATTTTCAATTTTCTGTTGTCCATAAAGAAGTTACTTTTAAAATGACGCAGAAGTCCTATCTATCTATGAAGTAATAAAGAGTTAAAGTTTTCGCTAACTAATTACCGTCCAACGGAAAATTTAAAAGTCAGTAAGACTGCAAGTTTTTGTAACACTATCTGAGTAGTGCAAAAGGGTAGTTTCTAAAACATATTAACAAACACAAATTAGCCAGCTACGTATATATATAAACAGAAGAAGCAGTATTTAGAATCATGCAAACTTGTTCCAAAGATAATATAAGTTTAGTACTTACCAAAGAAGTAAGACTATAGCTGACAAGATTGCATTGATTTAAATAGAATTTTTGGAAAATTTGAATATTTGATTGAGCAAGCAAATCTGAAGTAGGTCATTCAAATCTGACAAATTTCATTAAGCGTACTCAAAGTTAAAATTTAGGTGCTTCAAATCTGACATTTGATATTTCAAGTCCGCAAACATAGGAATTCAAATTGATTTAATTTCATTCAAATTGGATTAATTATAATAAGTATAATAATTATACAATAAAATCAAATTAAGATTCTGTCACTACTGTTATAAATACTACTCAACTGGCTGGTTATTTTCAGACATTAGAATTGTGTATAAAAATAATATGTATTATATAAAAAATTAATTAAAAGTAAGTTAGTGGATTTACATCAGTTCTTAAATAAAAAGTTTTGCCTGAATTTCCTGCATATTGGGTGCTTGCGAATTTAAAATACCAATGTCAAATTTGAAGTACCTAAATTTAAATTTTAAACGCGTTTTATGAATAATGCGAGGTAGTTCCATGCAGTAGATAAACAAATAAAGATCACAGCATCAAGCAAGCAAAGTCACTTCCGTACCGGTTTCAACCTATTGGGTATCATCAGCGCAAGGAAGACTCGAACCAGGCAACCCAGAGATCCAAAGCTGAGCGCTCTAGACAACTAGGCCACCTGGCTGCTCGATTGATAACTGTGTAAGATAGCGCACTGACATAAATACAGAGATAGTAAGACTACACAACACAGTGTTGATGATACCCAATAGGTTGAAACCGGTACGTAAGTGACTTTGCTTGATT
>JAYRBW010060932.1:0-10556 GCA_036023295.1 Invenusta paracnida | reverse complement strand
CTTTCTATTTTGAAAAACTATTAGTCTATGTATTAACTTGTAATATAGATATATATTTCTAATAATTACCTGTTATAGTTATCTATTAGGTATTGTAATATATTATGCTAATTATATACCTACACATGTATATATATGTATGTAATATGTACAATGGAACTGTAAAAAAATGGAATATTTGTTAATTATTATACCTACCTATTATATGAATAAAGTTTTACCTCTTATGTGGAAATTACAGGACTTTAAGATACGCTATATAAAATGACCTGATACGAGCGCGAGTAACCTATAACCTACATCTCTTTCTAAATTATCGATCGGTGACAGTCGGCTTCACTTTTTTCCAGCAGTGCGCAGTCTATCTCTATCTACTAGTCAGTGATAATATGCAACATTGATAAAATGTAGAGTTCAATTTAACAAAAATAAAAATTACATATGTAATACATATAAGTAAAGGTCAGTATATATATACGCTTTGTGTATACGCTACGCTTTGGTAAAATACATAATACAATTAATCCTAGACTTATAATGGAAGTGAGATGTGTGTAGAGTACCTACTATTGAATATTACAAACTGTATAGTTGTCAGATTATTCCTTTGTAAACCGATTAGAATGACAAATACAAATAGTGGTACATTATACAAACCTTTGTTCCGGAAAAGATAGCAAGAAATACTGCATAGGTGCTGTAATTAAATGTACGTGATCACCTTTTATTGAACGGATATAACGTAATTCGGTTTAAAGCATCCGTAGTGTACTACAAGGATGTAAAATGGAATACAGCATATTATAGTGATTATACCACGAACTGAAGTATAATGCAATATATATATTTTAAAGTGGAACGTCGGATGTCGAACACTTAATTTATTAACAAATGTGTTATTATAATAATACGAAATATGTCAATTAAAAAGCATAACTTAATGAATAGAATAGAATGTGATATATCGAAGTAATTATTGAAAACATACACATTATAAATACTTTCATGATTTTTATTCTGCATACATAAAATTCTTAATTTAAACGAATACTATAAAAAATACATAGATCTTCAAAAGCAGTATTAAAAGAAAATAGGTACTCTAATGTTAATTAGCTGATAATTCTGATACTAGTCAGTGATACACAATCGAGTTAACTGCAACATACCAAACTGGAACTTGTAACATAGAAGTCATCTCCAGAATTTCCACGGCCGGGGTATGTAGAGAAGGATGAGAGAAACCCAGGAATTATACTCCGATCCACTAGAACAAAGTAGAAAAAATGATATACTAGTTTGTCTGAAATATAGTGCAATTTAGAAAAATGTAAAGTTTTAAGACTGAATTCAGGGAATAATTTATCTATAGATTAAACTTATCTAAATATTAAATAACTATATATCGATTTAAAATGCTGTACCATTATATCTAATGTAACGTTAAATGAAGAATGTTTTGAATAATTAATAGTAGGAAGTGTTGATTTCTAGGACATCCCTATTTCTATAGCAATCATAAGCAACTAAGTGTTAATCACTATAGCAGCCAAGCAATCGAGTATGGTTCAGCGCCAATGACAGGAGTAGATTAAGGGGTGGCCCAGAAAAATACATTTTCTGCTATATTACTAATATTATGCTTGGAAAGTATAAAAATGGACCTGGTAAGTATCCACATAAAGAAATACAAGTATTAATTTTTAAATACAAAATATCTGATATTAGTGATAATGTATTGCTCGTTAGGTATAATCAGAAATAAAAGAATTTATAGAAGTAATAGAGTTAATTACTCTTATAATATATTAGACATGGGACTCTTTGATATATCAAAACATACATGACATAAGTAAACATATATTGCATAGACTAAATGGTTAATCAAGACTACAATGTTAAAGCTTGATAGAGAAATTGCACTGACTGAACGCCGCGGTTCTACGGAATGGAAGGTTGTAAATCTTGTGAAGACGCAGCATGGCTTCATAAGTATCCCAGGATACGTGAGACGCCAGAAGATCTTTGTTTCCTGGAAGAAGTTTGATCAGAGCAGAGCAGTGACCAAGGTTGTTCCGCTTACGGAGGTTGGTCTTCTTGCCTAGAGCAATCTCAACATCCATCAAGTCATCGGCCATTTGTAAAAGGCTTCATTGAAAAATGCAATAGAGAAATATACAAAGAGTCGAGGTACCATAAATAATTATTATAGTTTCTTAATTATGTATTCCAAAAATGTAATAATCAAAATTATTTTTAAAATTGAAGTTATAAAATAACGGTATATCTAATATCGTATAATAATTGTAATGTTTAGTTTGGAAATTATTATATATTTAAAAGTATAAATAACGATAAATTTTAAGTTCAACTCAATAAATAACAGAAGTGATTATAATTGGTCTATTTAACATTCTAAACGTAGAAATAAGCATAATTTTGAGTATTTATTCGCCTAAAATACGAAACCCTAAAAATACATGATTCAGGTACAGTAAAAAAATCATATTATTATAATTGAAAAAATTACAAAAGGAAAAAGAAATTTAAATACCAAAAATAATGTAAAAATAGTACAGTTATTATAAACATCACTATTATTAATTTTAGAAATTACTTCACCGTCACAATTGATGTAATATATACTATTATTTGTATCGATATTTAATAAATATATTAGAAAAATGGTTCTAGAGCATTAAAATCCAAACACTAAATTTCAAATAATAAACCCAATGATTAAGTATATGTTTCAATTAATGGTGAGCTGATAAAAAGTTGAGAAATGTATTTACTATATTCCCATAGGGTCAAACTCAATTCGTTGAAAATGTTCTAGAGAAAGTTCGCACGAATTCTTCACTAGTTTTCCTTCAAAAGCATCTTGTTGTCCCTTTATCTGCCACAATTGAAGTTCAACCTATACATGCAGAGAAGCAAAAACTGGGATAAGTGTAGCAATGTTGTGTTACGATAATAACACACTAAATATATATGAATATTTTTAACTGTCTATTATATTGGTTTATATAAATATGAACGATTTTGTGAAAAATATAATCATTCAATTAATACAAAATGTTTATTATATTATTACAATAAAATCTTAAGATTTAATAATGTAAGAATTATTAATTAGTGAAACTAACAATATCTCAAATATTTAATAGTGAAACCTTCAATATATATGAACATATCTGTAAACTTTAAACGCATATGAGATCTAAAGATTAAAAATTAAATTGAATTTTTAAATGTCATTTACCTGATGCCAAAAAGGATCATTTTTTCGACTTGCTAATACATTTTTCTTCATCCACTCAACATTCGATTTTACATATTGTCGAAATCTTTGACAGTATATATAATTTTTATTTTTACAGTAGTCTGAAATAGAAAAGATATTGGAAATACATATATATATATATAGAAATTATTATTAGTGAATTGTTTATGTATGTGTAAATCAAATATTTTTAACTAGCAGAAATAACATAATTATTAATATATACTTACATACAGTCCATGCTGGTTAATTCAGACTCAAAGTAAAAAGGCACAGAAAAAGTGGAATAACTATAAATCTAGATTAGTCGATAAATGTAATACTACTTACATGCACACATTTCCAATAAAACTAATTCGGAATAGCTGGAAGTTTGGATTAGTCAGAGTAGACCGAATTAAAAACAGGGGCGCACACCAAGCACGTGCCAACCCCCATTTCTAAAAAAGTGCGATATCCTTATTTTTTTATCTTTCCTATTCTTCGGTAATTTTCTTACTTTAATTAAAATTGTTATTTCTAGCATTAACAACATATTCGACATAATTTCATCTATTTCGTATGGACAATTGTATTGATTATTTGTTTATTAAATTTTACTAATATGTATATTAATTTAAGTTTGAGGTTCTAATTATTCGATAGAATAAAAGTTTGTTGTTTATTAACCTTTGGCGCCTTTCATATATCTATGCGCCTTCAAACAACATTGTACCACTTCTCCTACCCTCGATAAAATCATGGGTGTGCCCTTGAAAAACACAATATATAAAATGAACAGCTATTAATCAATATGAAGTAACAAATATTTAAAAAAAAATGGGTAGTCAGTCATAGAATTTACAATAAAATAACTATTCCATATATGCTGTGGTATAAACTTTACTAACTCTTGAACTGTCAAAAGTAATATATAAATAAATGATCTATGCTTTAAACTAATTTATATATAAAATATATCATTAATAAAACATAAACGCACCTCCAAAAGAGTTCCACATATGAGCTTTTGTAAGTTTCAAGCTTGTTGCAATTTCAAGATATCCAGCCCAATATGCCTGGTATTCATCAGCAAAACCAGAATTAGATAAAACTGCTTGGTACATCCATCTGAAAAGTGAATAATGTATCTAGCTTAAGTATTTCATAAGTTTAAACCAATATAACAAACAATTATAGTAGCATAATAAAACAATATTTGCCTTAAATAAGAATAACTCATCAATATCGAGACATAAAAGAAATGTTAATATCTACAATAACGTATAGATGCAATGAATAAAAATAATAGAACAATAAAAATAAAAATAAATGAAAATGCGTTTTTCCTCTTAGTTCTTACCCAGTTTTATTTACTTCTTCTTTTAGAAAAGATTGAGCAACAATTCTTGAATTAAGAGCAATTGATATCATTGGATCGATTAGTAAGTTAGTATCAAAGTCTGAAATTACATATATCAACATTTCTGTTCATTAGACACTTAAAATGGTTTATATATTAATCTTGTGGTCACTATATAGTTAATAAATTCAAAATATAAATTTTGTATGTATCAAATAATTTGAATATTTCATAATATTAATCAAATGGATTTAATTGGATATTTAAAATGGAAGTTTCTTTAGAAATGTCATATTGTGTTATTAGTACAATTTTTTTAGTTTTATAAATGGATTCTGTAAAATATACTATTAGATATTTCACTAATTTGAACAGATTTTAAATGATCATATACCTAGATTCTAGAGATGAATTTAAGAGATCTAAATTATTTCCTTGGTATTATTTCCTTCCTTTTCTTTAATAACACCGGGTTTATCAAATAACAAGAGAAGCATTATTGTCAAACCAGAGCCATATATATCACAAATAAAACAAGGGTATGTCTTCTTAAGAATAATATATATATTTTTAAAACAAATAAACGTGAAACAATAAAGCTAATTTTACAATTTAATGTTTTATATTGCAAAAAGGCCAAATGATGATAACTAACTACTTTAAAAAAATATAAGAAATATATACGATACTATGATTAAATATTGTATCTACATACAATATCGCAATTATTCAAGAGATACTAAAAATTGATTTTCGATGTATCAAATAAGAATATTTTTTTTATTGTTAGGTATGTAGATACATTTATTCATATTAATAAGTATTTGAGGGATAAGTCGTATCTACATTTCTTAGTGGATATTTTAGATTCTCTAAAATAAGTATTACTAATCGCTTATTGTTATATATTATAATAACAATTGCTTCTAAGTGTATGCATATAATAATGGATATACACTATTACATTAAATTATAAGTAAAAAATAAAGAGACTATTGCTGTTATAAATGGCGTACATTATTAACTGTCAAAAATAGTATTAAAATGAACTGCTGATTAAAAATTAAAAGAATTTATAGACATTTATATATAATTTCTATAGAAGACAATCAAAAGTCTATAGATGATTATATATTAATATATTTAATTACCAAATGAAAATAATGAAATAAATTTACAAACTACTAATGTTACAACATGTACAACAAGTATGGTATCATGATTAAATTGTAAATTTATGTACAGTCAGCTTAGTTGTATAATAAAACAACTACTGAAACATAAAGCACTGGGTAAAAAAGACTGCTTGAATATCCATACACAGTAAAACAACTTTTCATCAGAGTATTCCTGCTGAAGACATAGATACATCGCTTTGTCAATATATTTTCGTTTTTAACTTCTTGCATCGTATTTCTATGTATATAATTCATGTGCTTTCATCAAAATTTCCACTCTAGAACATGACACAAATATCATATTTATCATGTTTTGGTTTGTTTAGTGATAAGTTCATTTAATTAAAACTATTCCAATAAGCTGCATTCCAATTGATTCTTATTACATTCAAGCCTGCACAAATATTAAGAAATGATTTACTCAGATTAAGCAGGTGCCACAATTAATTTTTTTCTATGAGGGCTAATTTTTTCGGATATCAACAATTATTTTCACTTAAACGTAATTTTAAAAATGAATACGAATTTGGGAGAATTTGCTAAGTATAGTCAAGCCAGCATTAATAAGCAGTCACCAATAACACAAAGGATTATGTCATGCAGCTGAAGAAACTTTAATAGTATGTGTGCCATAGTTAGACAAGCGAGAGGTTTTGTTAAATTTGGAGACACTGTCCATTAATATGCACTTAATGATAAGAAATTAATTTCATTTAAATGCATTATATTAATCATTAATTTTGAAAATGTCTCAAATTAAGCGGGATATTGCTGATCACGAATAAAGAACTGATCACATTTAAAACAGACTAGGTGAAGGTCAGATTGCCACAATCAACAGGTGCCCCCAATAAAGTGTGCTCAAATGTATTTTTATTGCAAAGCTCTTTGTAAGCAACAACAATTGAGTAAGCATGTAAAAATGAGGTTCAAGATAATTTTTGTATCTAATGGACAATAGTGAGAAGGCATTTAAGTAAAAATCTTCATAAAGTTTACCTTGACAGCATTTTTTGTTTTTATTGCTAACAGTTATAGTGTAGATTTCAAATAACATTCTTCACTTCATTTGGTATGCTTGATTGCTGCCTTGACAAGTTAATTATATATCCACAAAACTGAACCACAATTCACTGAACTTTTACCACCTTCAACTTCGATCACCTTCATATCATCATCATCCTATCGCAACAACAACTCCATTACACACTAAAACCCCAACAACACCACCTACACAAACTACAATAAAGTTAACTAGTTGCTTTCACACAAGACACCGAAATCCTCCTCTCTCCCATCATTGACCCCAACATCAATTTTCAAACTGCCGAACAATCTTTTCATCATGCCATTCTTACAGCTGCCAAAAGTATTGGTAGCTGGGCCACAAGGCCACATAAAAATACACTTATTTCCAATGTAATGACACAGCTCACCTGATCTCTACCAAAGATCCCATCCACACACTCAACCCTACACATCCAGACCTACCTCATCTCAACACTGAAACATTATGATTCCATAATTATACAAAAATAAATGAAAAGGATGGGTCCACTTTATGGAATACTTCAACCACAAATCCAACTTCAAAAAGCTAGATGGTCCATAATAAAACATCTCGACAGCAAACTTCAATCACATTTAAAAACAACAAATTCAATCACATTAACAAAAACATTGCACATGCTTTCAAACATGGGTTTATGGACTTTCAAACATCCTAATTATCAAACCCACATCACATCACATAAAACAAACACCTACCATCCACACCTATCACACCATCAAACAAACTGCCAAAAAATTTACCACAACTGGCTCTGACAATCTCACATCCATATACCTCAAACCCAGCTGGGCCTCATCGCCATTCAATTTCTCACAAACACATATATTGCTCAACACTTCCATACAGACAAATCGGATCCCACAAATATGGAAAAACTCCCTCACAGCCCTCTTTTAAAACAAAAAAAGACACCAAGGCATCCCTTCATATCATCTTATATCTTTTCTTTCTCCCATCCATCCAAACACATGAAATCTCCACAAAATGAACACGGCTTCAAATCAAAACACAATCTAGTCACAGACCTACAAAATATATGACACACCATATCACAGGCTTCAACACAACTCCAAATAGATGCCTAGCCTGTGGCCAATATCTCCACATGACACCATTCACATTTTAACTATCCTTCCCATCCCACAAAATTCATACCTGTTGATCTCTGGACTAATCCTTTAAAGATCAGCAAGTTCTTCTTAAGTCCTGGGGGAATAGTCCTGCTACAGGGCTACAACAACAATAACAAAAACAGCCTCAGAAACAATATTTAAAGAACAAGAACTAATGTCAACCAAATGTGAGCAATCTTGTTCATAGGTTCAGTCATCAAATTTCTTATGATGCATGATATGTTTATTAAATAAAAACATATATAATATTAACCCTTTCAGAGAATTAGCTGGCATTATTAATACAGTTTAGTGCCTTAAAATAAATTTATTATTATAATGTACATGTAATGAAAATATAAAACTGCAATTGCAGGTAGTGCTCATGTTAAAAATGAATGTAAGCTACATAATATGACATTGTCAAATAAAATTATATTGATTTAGTATCAATAATATATTCATTAAAACATTTCATTATGATATTCTCAAATAGTTTGCTGCAGTATTTATTATTATATTATTATTATTATATATATTATTTTATTATTTGTTACATTGTATTATTCCATACTAAAGAATCTTATAATTTATCTGTACAGCTAAATCTAAAAATGACACTAGTACAGCAATAATAAAGTAAAATTAAAGAATGGTAACTAAAAACTATCTGTGCTTGTGAAATGATGAAGATTTATTTATTTATCTTATTTACCTTATTTTAACAGGAATATTTTAATCATAAGAGTAATGAATGTGATTATAAACCAATAAATATAACTAGCCAGTAGTAAAAGCTGGTCTTAAATATTCTTGTTTGAGTTTATATTTACTTTTCAAGATTACTGCTTAATATATGATTTTATCACTATACTCTTTCTTTTTAATGAGTGCAGCCAAATAAGACACCAGTATTTGATTATATTTAAATTTATATGATTTGTAAATTATTTAGAATTACTGATCCTCTGTTGAAAATTAGACCATACATTTATGCTATCTATTTATTTAAACAGTTATATTCTGGATGAAAAATATGGGTCTCAAAACTGTTTGGAGAATATATATTAAGCAAAAGAGGACAATATATATCTGATTACCTGTATTTATTATATATAGTGATATATATATACATATATCTAATTATTATATATGAAAATTATGACATGTATAATTTTTAGAAATCAAATTTTTATTTGTGGAACTTTATACTTTATAGCAATAAAATTGACCATAAAGTAAATATTGACTGCTTCCAGAATCTGAGAAGATTGTAATTAATTTTATTGATGCTTGGTTAATAAATTGCAAGTCATCTTTAATGAGGCAAATTTAGCAGGGCTTTACTTTATGTCTTAATTGAGTATTTAACCCATTCTTAAATAAAAAATATATGACTTACATCATGAAAATATGTACAGTAAAACAGATATAGATCATATTTAAATTAAAGCATTAAATGTGTATTACCTGTAGTTATATGGAACAAAAAATTGAGGCATGCAATGTATGCTAAGATATATCAAGCTTATTATAAAATTTGTTTAATAAAAAATGCAGTCAAAGCCTTAAGCCAGGCCTAGGTTTAAATTATCAAACATATGATAGGATATATAATAATGAAATAGTTTATAAAAAGCAGTGTAAAAATAACAAAATTAACCAACCATCACAAATCTCTTGTAATATAGGATAATACTTCTCAATATTATTAACTAATAATTATCTGTATCTTCAATTTAAAAATGATAAAATTAAAATAGCTCATTCAATTTCATAGTCATGTCATAATTTAATTTTAGTTATCTTATATAAAACAAAAACTTTTAAATTACCTTTTGATTGATTTAACACTGTAAAGGAGAAGCTCAGATCCCAGTTGCGCTTGGCAATTACCATTAAATGACTTGTCACAGGAAAAAATGAAATATTTTGAACAACGGTATATGACTCATTGTATCCATTTGCAATATTAATTATAACAGCAAATAATAATATAGAAATGTGTAACATTTTAAATATATTGTATCCAATTTTTATAGTTAAATCCCTCTTCAGCTAACTGACATGTATAGCATATGTGGCTTTGGTCGTGTCGATAAATTAACCTATTTTAAAAGAATCAGCTGTTTGATTGTTTAGTTTATTTAAATTGCCACAGTAAAAACGAAAATGTATACTTAAACTATGACACTGATTATCAATGCATGTATATGTGAGTCATGACATCTCTAGATACTTTATCTAGAAGTCTATTAAGTGAGTTTAAATTTCGGCAATTTTTTTCTGTCAAATTATTATATATATCTTTAATAGTGAAATTATTCGTATTTCTGTATTTTATGGTTTATAGGTATATCATTAGCCAGGAATATATATTGGCGAATATATACTATATAGGCGATGCAAGTAGCTCTACGCTGATTGGTTGAAATGGTTGCCATTGGTAAAGTAGTATGCGGTTGTAAATAGAAGTCGTATTTTTCACACTATTTACCCATTTTTCTAGTTTAATTTGCAGTTTTCACCAAACATTTAAAATAATATTTGACTGTGTACGATGCCA
>JAYRBW010060931.1:0-31033 GCA_036023295.1 Invenusta paracnida | reverse complement strand
GTGTCTGTAAGAGGCGAAGAGGATGGAGTGGCCTGTTCGGAGCTGCGCGAGAGTGGCGCTCGGAGGAGGGTTTGGAGAAGCCCCCTGTACAGGCCCTGTGGGTGGCGCTGTGCGGGTCGGCGGAGTAGGCGGCATTTTCGGAGGACTTCATAAAGCGGGTGATGGCCGAGCGGGCAGACGAGAGGTCGACAGGGCCAGTCTGAGGAACCTTAGCTCCTTTGGCGGCTTCGTTCCCTAGGAGCCCGCAATGGCTGGGGACCCACTGGAGGGTGATGTCGGTGGTGGAAGAGAGAGCGCTAAGGTGGCTCCAGGGGTGATATTCATAAACGGGGCATAATCAGGGAGAAAATTGTGGAGAAATCGGGGATGTAGCAGAGAAGAGGGAAAATTGGTATTCATCAAGATTTGGGGGAAAATGAAACAGCAGCTATGTTGATTTAAGATGTCTGGCGAACAGTCAGTCTATATGTGACGTAATATTTATTTACTCAGCGATCGTGCACCATTGACTAAGGGAGCACTTATTATATATAAGTGAGAAAGATTGGATTTTAAGCGTACAATATAATATGTATATGGGTAAAATCATAGATTAAGGATACAATGGGTAAAATATTATATTAATATATATACATTTTTACTACGTAATTTTCCTTCCCCAATGTTGGTGAATACCAAAGTGAGAAAAATCGTAGAAAAAATTGGGGAATTCTCTATTCCCTGTTTATGAATACCACCAGATGAATACCACCCCAGATCTCTTTAAGAGTTTTATCGGTCTGAGAGCACGGACCAGAGGCAAGGCGGCTCATCAGAGACTGGGAGTCCGAGAGGAGGCGGATTCCGCTCATCGGATCGGTGTCAACGAGGTTGACGGCTGCCTCAAGGCCTCGGAGACAGGCGATGGATTCGGCGCGGAATGAGGAGGAGACAGAGCCGGCGGGGGCAGAGAAAGAGCGGAGAAGGGACCCTTTGAGAAACATGACAATGCCAGCCCCACCGAGAGTGGTCCCGTTCGTGGCTGAGCCATCCGTCCAAATGTGGAGGTCTGCGGGAGGGAGGCTGTCAATGGTCATGAAGGCTGCGAGTTTCCTGGACTCAGGCGGATCGTCTCTGGCGGTGGCAACGTCGAGCGATGTCCGGATAGAGACGCGGGAGGATCCGGACCACGGCGGAGCGCCGGAGGTGAGCTTCTCTCTCGTGAGGTCTTCGACGAGGGCTCCCTTGGAGGTTTTGCAGGCGATGTCCCTCCAGTTGCGACGGGGTTCGCCACCTTTGCCGATGGCCTTGAGACGCGGACGGGTTTCACGCGAGGCGGCTGTGAAAATCGGGGTAGTTTGGCGGTGGCGGAGGGCCTTTTCGCGCAGGTGAGCGGCAGCGGCGACGGCGTTGTTCGAGAGCGAGGAGAGATCGGCTTCTCTGAGAAGGGCAAGAGTGGGTGTGGACTTGGTGCACCCCGTGATGGTGCGAGCGGCGGCCCTATGCGGGATCTCCACTAAGTTCCTGTTGGAGTCAGCGGTCATGGCCAGCCAGGTGGAAGATCCGTGCAAGGCGGCGGATTGCGCGTAGGTGAGATAGAGGGCGCGGAGAGAGCGGGAGTCCTGGCCCCAAGTTCGGCCAGTCAGACATCGGATTACCCTGGTTCTGGACTGGAGTTTCTTCTTGGCTGCCAGCGCTTGGTGGTGGAAGGTCAGCTGGCAGTCGAAGTGGACCCCGAGCAGCTTAGGAAAAGGGTCGTAGGGAATGAGGGCGTTACCGAAGAGGATCGAGGGTTGGACCTTCCCGTTGACTTCCCGTGGGTCGAGAGAGTGGAAGGACACGACGGATTTCGACGGGCTGAGGAGGACCTTCCATTTGGAGCACCAGGAGTGGATCCATGTGGCGGCGGGTTGGAGCGCCCGGTTGCAAGCGGCGACGGACGTGCCTTGGGCTCCGAACGAGGTGTCGTCGGCATACGCTAGCGTGAGGCAATTGGTAGGGGCACCTTGCAGGAGGTCATCCATATAGATGAGCCACAAGGTCGGGGCGAGGACGGAGCCTTGAGGGAGGCCCTCGGAGAAAATCCTGGCTTTGCAAGTGGCGCCCTGCCAGGAGACGGTTGCTCGGCGGTCAGAGAGGAACGCAGAAATCCAGCGGATGAAGCAGCTCGGGATCTTCATACGGCCCATCTTGGCGAGGAGAGCTTGCCTCCAGACCCGGTCGTAGGCTTTCGAGAAATCGGCGAAGAGGAAGGCGGATCGGAGAGCAGGCTTTTTGTGTTGGAATCCATCGATAATGAATTGGGCTGCGGCCGCGATTTGCTCCTCGACGTTACGGGTTTTGCGGAAACCGGCTTGAGCAGGGTGAAGGAGGTCGCGCGATTCGAGGAGGAAGATGAGTCTCTCGTTGATGAGTCTTTCGGTTAGTTTCCCGATACAGCTGAGGAGGCTGATTGGGCGGTAACTCGACGTGACGTCGGACGGTTTCCCTGGTTTTGGAATAGGACGGATCTCTGCCTGGCGCCAAGGGGCGGGGATAGTAAATTTCGTCCAGGAGAGGTTGATCGCGGAGAGGAGACATTCCCGAGCGAGAGGCGTGAAGTGACGGATGAGAGTGTTGGAGATACCGTCGGGGCCCGGAGCTGATCGGTCCGGCAGATTCAAGATAGCGCGGTCGAGGTCGGCAGTGGAGAAAACGGAGCAAGAGTCGAGAGTGCGTCCGTTGCACGGGCAGATGGCATCGATAGCGAAACGGGCTTCATGGAGCCGCCTTCCCGTGGCGGAGATGTCCGACCTGGTCTCCCGGTCGGCGAAGTGCTCCAACTCCCTGGTATTCTGAAACCCTTGATCGGTCAGTAGTAAAGAATATAGAGTATATTCTTTATATTCTCTATATTCTTTGGTCAGTAGGTTGCGTAGAGAAAGTGGTAATCTTACATTTTGTGCTCGTCAGTCCAAATCATCTAATTCCAACTGCTTTGCTAATTCAAGCAAATAAAGTCTTCTTTCGTAGAGTTTGTTTGAATTCCATTTTGGATTTTTAGCGATGAAGATAATAAAAGCATTGTATCAGCCAACATCCAAAATATTGAATACAATTTTATTGGGCCACCGTAAAGTTGCTCTGGAACAACAATACTCATGAATGCACTGATCAAGTGTCGACAGCATCTTTGCTTGAATAATAGTGAGTTTCCTGTCTTTTTTGTCTGAGAGTTGGCCATCATGGTGTTAAGTGGAAAGAAGAGTCACACTTTGCCCAATTTTTGAACGTACGAACATACTTATGTATACTAGTACCTAATTCCTTCTAGGCGACATCACTTTAGATAGGTATACACAGACAGATAAACGAACAGACAGACATGTATGTACAGTAACACTGCGTAAATTTGCCAAACCATCAAGCACATAATATGACTAAAAGTCAATAGATTTCACTTAAATATCTACATTGCTGACAAATTAGTAAATCGATAATTATGGTGAGTGACATTTTGTCACTATCCGCGCCGTAGAAGGGTTAAAGATCAATCTTTTGTATGTTAATTTTTTTATTTAAATAATAAAATCTTGTATCCTACATTACATTCATATTTACGAGTAATCTTTTATTTAAAAAATGAAAAAATTAATCCTTCATCTTATATTTCAGATTTTTGTCATAATTTTTTATTAAATGACATATCTTGTCCATAATCCACTATCTTTGCATAGGGCACACATAATACATGTTAATAGGAGGTTGGCAAGATCGATAAGTGTGATATGATATAAAGAAAGACGCAAGAAGTGTTGGTCCAAAATGGTCGACTGTTTAGTTCTGACAAAACAGTTAGGTCGTGGAAGAAACTTATAGTTACATGTGCCACTGTCCGAAACAATAACCCTTTAACAACGATAAAGTTTATGGTATAAAGTTCACGTATAAGTCCACAGGACAGAAGACAACATTAATCAAAATAAGATTTTAAAGCTATGGTAACTATTTATGTGATCACTTATGAACGATATTTCCATGTTAAAGAAAACAATATATTTTTAGATATTGACCGATCATTTTGTATTATTTTATAGTATCACCGCAACTTGAAATGAAAAATGTGCTTATAGAATAAAAGTTATAAAGTGCTCGAGGAATGATATAAAAATACGTGCAAAACAACGTAAGGCAGTAAACAGAAGAAAAACAATTTATATGCTGTATTTACTATACAAATTTTCATCTTGAGAAGAAATTAAATATTCATCAGTGTAGTTGTCCTCTTCTCTCTTGTTCGCTAATTCATTCTCAGATGTATCATTATCCTGATAATTACAATGAAAGGGATAAATAATTTAGACATACATTTAATCTCAACAGCTTAATTAAGTATAGGTACGTGCATTATTTTGTACATACATATTATATAAATTCTAAAATAGTAATTGTATATTATACTGTAAATTTACAAATAAATATGTGACCATAGAGTAAATAAATGTATGTACTCTATATTTCTTTACTCTATATGTTGGTGACCTTCTACATTTCACCAGAAAGTACTTAACTAAAATTATATTTTATTATTAAGAAATGTGTTTAGTAAATTCATATAAAATGCTGAATAAAATACCTACCTATTCTAAAATTTATTTATATTTTTATACCTTGCAAAATTTGTCTTAAAACGTTTAATTGATATCGTTCAAAGTTTCCTTTTTCGCTATATTTCTAATCAATAGGATCAAATCAAAGCAAATTTTTAAACAATGATTTGCAGTTATTTTTAAAGATACGTGTACTTTAATTACACTAAATGTTATGGTTGAAGACATCTTTCTTCAATATATTAAGTGAGTAATAATACATACTTTTACAATCAATGGTTATTATATGGAGATAATATAGTTTTTTTGAAATTTTTGTCTTCTTTTGCAAAGTAATATATTATGTAGGTATTTATAAAACATATACAGTATATACGAACACGATTTAAACTTTTCATCATTGTAAATGCTAACTATGACCGATCATAAAACTTAAATAGAATCATATTAATTTTGGTAAAATAAGAACTAAATCTAAATGTTAGAACTCATTAAAAATCAACTTAGCATTTAATTTGGTGTGAAGTACTATAAAACATGGCTTAATTACTATTGAGAAAATGTTATCTACGCGAATAATTAATCGATTAGCAACTGGTGAGAATGAAAAATAAGACACTTCACAGACATCAATAACCACTAATGTGTTTCTTAACGAAATTTTATCTATGACTGTAATTCTTTGGATAAAATTCTTTTCTCAAATGGTCAACTAAAGAATCATTCTTAACATACGTGTGATTTTTTTGTTGGAGTGAACGTGTTCTGGTAGTAGCTGAGCGAGTTGATTGTTTGCTTTGGCTTACTGGAGCGATGATGTTGATGATCTTGCCTCTTTTGTTTCCGGTTAGTGATATTGCCTTTAAAGAAGTGTTTCACAACGGATGTGGCAGTTCGCTTGAAGGGTGGCAAGATAAAGTAGAGAGTAGAGCCAATAAGGTAGTTCAACACTTCGAGCATGTTGTATATAATTAGAAAGGAGGCATTCTCCCTCATCACACGCTTTATACCTTGTCTTGCTTCTAGAGTTATTTGTATAATATTAGGCAGTAAAATGAGAAAAATAAACAGTAAAGTGTTCAATAAATGGAAGAAAGCGATGTAAAAATTCACCCGGTTTCTTTTTCTAGATAATTGGGAAAATGATCCGACATCCAATACATGGCACTGGAATTCATTGTGAAACTTGTAAGAAATGTATATGGCTTTGATGACTCCTACATTAAAATATACCAGGAGAATAGCTGGTAGAAAATACATAAAAACAGTCCAAATATAGTTGTAGATTTGAGCAAACTGTTCAGTAAACAAATTAGATTCCCTCAGGAGATAATATAATTTGTCCTTCCTAGAAAAAACTCCGTTATAACTGCAATTCATTACGTCAGCGGGTACAACGCAAAGTTCAAAATGCCAATACTCTATAGCACTCGCAGGAAACAAAAAGATGAACGTGACCAACCTAATAAAAAGTCTCCTTGTCGATGTCATTAAATTACTATATTGGAGATGGCAAAGTCTGAGATAGCGTGAGAATGCCAGGTGAACCGTTATCCAATAGGTGGTTGACATACAGTACAGACAAACTGGCCGTGCGTATATGTAATACTTGTGAGACACTTGCAGGACATGAGGAGTGGTGCACAGAATTTGGAGCGACTTGATAAATCCAGTGGGAAGATAGAGACAACAGCTGAGCAGAACACATATGGCCAAGATGAGAAACCCACTGGTACTTCCCTTCTCGAAATGATTTAAATATCTTTGCCTTTTCCATTGTATGGTAATAACCAAAACATTAAAAATATTAGCAACAATCCCACATATTAGAAATGCCGGAATCAAATACTGAAAACAGATAATTCGAAGATGGTCTGTTTTACTGTTATTTAACTTTCTATGAATTATATACAGAGACAAGTTCTGGCACAATGTCATTGTTCCATTGTCCACAATCGGTATCCTTGTCTTGTTATTAATTTTTCGAATAATGTATAAAGCAAAATTCAATTAGACGATGTGATAGCATCGTAATTGTGATGACAGTGCATCATTCAGCAGAAAAGGAAAGGTGCGACCACTAAAGCTGCTACAAAAGAACATTGAAGTACAATCAGCCTTCAGTCTGCTCTCACATGGGGATGAAAAGTCAGCAAGGACACAGTAAGCAAAGTAAAAAAAATTTGTGTGTAAAATTATGGAAAAAAGTTGTTGATGACATTCGTTTGAAATATTTGTAAAAAAAAAATAAACCATAGAAAAGGGAAAAATATCTTGCGTAAGAAAAAGAGATGGTAGAGCTCTGCCAACATTCTCTCCAGTATTGCTAAAGAAATACAGAGTACATATTTGATTGCTAATCGGTTGCTATCATCAACAGCATCCACACAATCAGGCATGTCACCCCTTGAATATGGCTAGAACCTTGAATAAAATTGCTACTACACTTGAAATTGTTTGATGGTGATGTCTCTCCAAGAGCGCTATTGATTGTTAGTGAGGATTATTTATTCACTGAAAGTGATCTGGACGGTGAGTAGGTGATATTGACATATGATTCTAATGTTTATGTCCAACGTCTATAGGTTTATTAGGTTTAAATTATTTGTTTTACAGCAGAAGACATGGATGGCATTGATGACACAGAAGAAGAGGACGGAAGTGACGGAGATGAACCCCAGTGATAATGAGTCCATTAATGATGATTGTGATGTTGAATGTACTTTTAATTTCTGTAATTTAAGACAAAAACTGCAGTTTAAAATGTTCTGAAAGTGCAAGAGACTATTACAGTAACTGGATAGGTATTTGAACAAATTTGACAAAGTATATTTACACTACAATATTGTGCTGAATTGTGAGATATAATCAGTCAGTGTGAGGACATCTGACCATCTTTAAGAAATGTTGTTAGTTTTGTGTTTATTCTAATAATGTAACAAATACATACTTATTTTAGTTAGTCTACTGTCTACACTGGTATAGGCAGTCTGACCACGCGTCTGATCTTTGGTCTTACCCCTTTGCTGTTTCATATTCTTTAAATATAATTATTACTTTATCTTACTTATACACATTTAAAAAATGTGTATGTGTGAAATTGGGTTAGTTCAACATCCTGGGGGTTAATTTCCCAGGTGGCGCTTTGTGAGCATTAATCTGATCATATATAACCCACATGAAATTATGTCAGTTTTATATCTTTTGTAACATACTTTCATAGTAGTCTTATATATAACAAAGTTTGGTTCATGTATTCCGTGAAGTAAATTTAACCTCACATGGGGAGACTTTATGAGTGGTCTGACCACGCCTACCCCCATGCAATTAGGTCAGTTGTTATTTTATCCCAATGTACCGTCGCATACTACTATGTATGTTTCGACAAAGTTTAGTCCATGTAGTCCATAAGATAAATACAACCCCCTGTAGGTGTTTTCCCTGGAGGGTTCACGGTCGGTATCCCCGGGGGGAGTACAGATGACAACGATTTTTCAATAGTCTAGCTGATCTACAACATTTAAGGGGGTCAAACCAGGGACTACTATAATTTAGATATTCAAAATTTAATCGTTAGCACTTGGCCTGAAACAATATTTGGGTAACCAAATTTTTTGCATTAACACTTGGCCTGAAACAATATTTAGGTATTCAACATTTTTGCATTACCACTTGGCCTGACACAATAATTGGGTAATAAAATTTTTTGCATTACCACTTGGCTTAAAACAATATTTAGGTATTCAGGTGTTTTGCATTATTACTTGGCCTGACACAATAATTGGATAATCAAAATTTTAGTTTTAGTACTTGGGCTGAAACAATAATTGGGTAATTAAATTTTTAGCATTAGCACTGGACTGTAAATAACTATTTGATATTCAAAATGTCTGCATTAGTTAATTAGTAGTAGTGGACCTGCATTCAATGCAACATGAATTATGTATTCAAAATGTCTGCATTACCACTGGGTCATAATTAAATAACTATTTGGTATTCAAATTTTCTGTATTAGCATTAGGCTTGAAGTAGCAATGCTGTAGACCTATTTAAAAACAAGTTTTGATCAATATTTTGGAGTATTAATCTGAATAACAATGTTTTACTTATATAATATTTAAGAAAATGGTTTTAAAAAAACAATCTGTGGGTATATTTTAACATTTTGTTATGCAATTATACATTATTACATCAAAATGTTACCGTTTCATTCATAGAAAAGATTAAAAATGGTATATAAACATCAATTTATTTACATTTTCTATAGGTAAATGCTGAAATAAGAAATGTACTATTTTGAATCTCCGCCAATTTCGACACAATATAATATAAAGAATTGGGCGTTAATATAAGATATTATTAAATGGTATATATATAAAACATACCTGTCTTCTATTTTAAATGATTGGAATTACTCCAGACTTGATGGGTGCTTATTAATAATAAATCAAACGATAAAATTCGTCATTTTTCAAACTCAGCCTGTTACTGAAAACAATCTTTTTTGGCACGTTTTACTTTCAGATATTAAAGAATTTCCTGGTTATTTAATAAAATTATCAATTAGCGAATGTTACCTTTGTTAAATCTGTTTCGTACAAATTCCTTTAGTCCTATATTTCTCTTATAATGTGTGTATTATATCTGTTGGCAACCAATTATGAACCCGACCAATTTTGAACTTTTTACATTTGAAAACTGATTGACCATTCATGAACATATTAAGATCGTTTTAAACTCGCAATAAATCAATTACGTTAACAATATGCTGTAATAACTACAAAAAGTAAAATAGATTTAAAGCAACTTAGCATACATAGTCATAGATTTTTTAATGGCCCCAATAGAATTGTGGAATCTATTTTTAATTTAATATGCATTTCCGATCAAGCTATTATAATTTATTATTATTTTGCATTAAAAGCGGCCTAGCTTCAAATTGAACCGACAGGTTCCAACTTTTAAAAATGGGAAATATCTTATCGACAATTAGAAAAAAACTAGGAATTTGTAAACTATAAAAAATTCCATATTTAATTTAAATAAAATAGTCAAACAATAAATATCTTATTAAATTTAATAATGCGTTTACATCATCACATTTTTATCACAATGGACAAAATTATAAGTTTTCTCGATCTAATTTGAACGAACAACAGATAAAATCTGAAAAAACTACATCAAATATGAATTCAAAATTTTAGTGGACAGCAAATGTGAAAATAAGATGGTCAAATTCGATTTACGCACATAACATCTGAAATCTAATTGTTAGTGGTAAGCAACTTTGGAAATAAGGTAATCGAATGTGACATACGGAATTCAAATTTGATATACAGCAATCAAATTCAATAATTAAATACTGCACTATTTTAATGTGTTATTTAGAATATTATGAATTTTTCCACATATGTGATATATATACTTAGAGAATAGTCTTATCCATTCTCTATTTATTCCCATATACAAACTATTTATAATTTGAAAATATATGTATTAACTTTGAATATATTAACTAACTATAATTTACATATCAAATTTTGACTGCAACTTATAAAAATGTATTGAACATATAATTTTTTAAATGAGATAAATACATACAATCATTTTTTTAATATGAGAGTAGGGTAAAACGGACACCTTAAGGAAAAAGTATGACAAAAAAACACTTGCACCTCAATCTTTTGGTATCAATATCATTTGTAATTTTCATTACTGTTTATTTTTAATACTTTCAAAGCCCAGCATTATATCATTAATCCCGTTTTTCTCTCATATGAAATGTATGCACAATGTAATGAATGACTGAATATATTGCTTGATTTAGGTATATATTCAAAGTATTTACAAAGTATGAAAGTATATACTTTCATACATTCTTAGAATGATTATATGAATATATTAATGTTAGTTAGTCAATATCTTCAAAGTTTATACACATATACTAAAAATATATTTAAAAATATATTTGAGATCGAATCTGACCTCATTATTTACATATTTGCAGTCCACTAAAATTTTGAATTCATATTTATTGTAGTTATGTCAGATTTGATCTGATGTTCGTCCAAATTTCATTGGGAAAACCTTAGTGTTCGGCCTCTTCATATAAAGGCCATTTTTAAATTTCTAAATCTTTAACGTTGCGAATAATGTGGTCTAAACGATCAGTATATACATTTATTTTTAACATGTTGATAGTTTGTATTTATTGAACAATACGGTACATTTTACTCATACTATATTAGTATTAATTTTTTATGAACAATAAATAGTTATTTAATATTACATTTGTTCATATTATTCCTATGAGAAGCAATAAACTTGTATTGGTTAACCAATCAATTATTCTATACACTTTAATAAATTCGTATAACGATAATGATTATCTAATATATTAAGCCATAATTATTAGATATTTCATCCAACCAGTTGATTACATTTCAGTATTAATTAGTTTTTTTAATTTAATTATGTTTTGAATTTAGTGTTCATATTGATTTAGATACATTCTAAATAGAATACTGTTTTTGTTTTTATAGGCATGTTTAGACGCGTTCGAAGCGTTTTCAGGAAAGAAAACATGCCCTTTATGTCGCCGACAGGAATATGAAAAACGAGTTGTCTTTGATGGCGAGAAACATTTTTTGAGCAAATGTGCTACAATGTAAAAAGTTTTTTTTCTTTTAATTTATCTAACATATAAGTTACATTATTTTTCACGGAACTCCAGTCAATTGTCCCGTCTATATCAAAGATAATGAGCGTAATAGACCCAATTCCAACTATAGCCAGGAGTACTTACTTAGCAAGATTTGAATTAGTTAACTGGTCTATTTTCGTTATTAATCCTATAACATAAAAGTATTAGCTGTAAATAAATTCGGCTTTTCCTCAAAAACTACTTTGGCTGCTACTTTAAATGGCACATCAAATCAGTTGAATTTCACACTTCTTTTTAAATTTGTTTCTAATTGAAACTTTAATAAAAGCCTTATATCTCGTGGAAAAAACAATATTTCGTAGTACAATATTCAAACATCTGATTTTTTTTATACATTATTGTTAAAAGTATCTATTAATTTATAATTAAATATTATTCTTTTAATAATATTATGCTTAAAATATTGTAGTAAAGTTTTTTTAATTTTTGCAGAAAAATGTAGTTTACTTAAGTAGTTTTTTTAATGTACATTGTGAAAAATGTTGTGCATTTATGATAATACTATACTGAAAAGAGAACATTGACATAAAATATGTTATATCTAAAATATTCTAAATTGATTACTAATTTAACTGCATTTTGAACTAGTACTTTTTAATTTATTTATTGCAGTATTCAGCGGTATTGGCGTGGTTATCGAGCTAGACAATGGTACAGTAAATATCAACAGACCCATGCTCCTAAACATCCACTGCTTCGTCAGCAATGGTATCAGGGCCGATTTAGTGATGTTACCGATCGATTCATTTCTTCAATGACACTCAATGAGGATATTGATTCCTTCCTGGACGAGATATCTTCGGATGTGGACAGATCGCGTCAGATATTTGCCAGCTGGGACTCGCGGCGTCTTCCAGCCCAGAGATGGACCGAAATTCTGGCCAGACATTGTAACAGGGGACCCACTGAGTGTCCAATCTGTTTGGGTGAATGGCGACCGGAGAAGGATCGTGTTATTCTTTCCTGCTCCCATGTTTTCCATGCTGTGTGTCTTAATACACTTGAAAAGATGTCAATTGATACTAAACGTCAATGTCCAGTGTGTAGGGCCGGTTATTCCAAATTAAATTTATCATTGGATAATACAATTGAACAATTCTAGTTAGATGAATTTACAAAACGTTCATTTTAAGAAATGTGCATAGCTTAGTCTTGTCTATATAGTTATATATATATTAACCTAGCTCTTATTCTATATTTTCACCTACACAATGAGTTTGGAAATCATTAACTATTTAATTTTTTGTAACTTTTAAAAAATCAGTTGATTATAATTTAAATGACATATAAAAAAAATCTATGCCTAATTTCTACAAAAATAACTATGTTATACAATTTACATCAAAACTTATCATTTTGAATGCAAACATGTTTTTTTTTAAGTACAGTAATTTATTGATTTGAGTGTTTATTAGCTGGAAATTATAAACACATTATCACTTTCAAATATCTTAAGTTTTGGTGTAATCTGACATAGAGTCTACTATTCCTAAGATTCCTAAAAAACGTTTTATCACTCTTGATTGACTTTACCACCAAGACCATCGCCGAAGGAAGATTCTGTTTTACGTGTGTCCAGAAATAATCGTTTTTACCAAATAAAATATGTATTACTTATGTAAAATAAGTATGAATTTTATATTCACAAATACACTGCAAATAAAACTGTAAAAATCACCCAAAATAGTGTGTTCTAAAATCTAAATCCGCTAGTTCAGATTTCAACTAAATTGGTTTAGATTTTTGGACAAACCGTTTGGGTTGAGACTTACACTAATTTTTAGCGTAATTTTCAACCAAAAGGATTTACACTGTTTTTTGGGTGTAATTTTCAACCAAAATTATTTGTCCAATAATCTAAACCAACTAATTAAAATTCAACTAATTGGGTTAGATTTTCGGACAAATTATTTTGGTTGAAAACTACACTAATTAATTATTAATCAACGAAACGAATTGTATTTTTAAACCCAACGGTTTAAAAAACAGAGTAAAAGTTGAAAAGGTATAATATAGTTGAAAAGGTATAAAATGAATATAATATATATTATAGAATCCATAATTGGGAGAATAATATATTCAAAAAAATGTAAAATTCCATAACGGATATAAACAAACGCTACAATATAAACAAATTGCAATAAATGCATAAATATTTATAAAAATGGTGGTATAACTGATTTATATGACTATATAAAATGATTTTATAAAATTTATCGTTAAATTCTGCGAATTTTAAGGTGATATTTTTGATAAAATGTAATAAAGAATCTCCTGGTATTTTAGTCGTCCATGGGTGGTATTCTCATAAGCTCAAGTAAGAATCCGTCATTTATTAAGGATGCTTTAGTAGAGTAAAGCCTCAATGATTGATTTTTAGTATAATCACATGTTCCTTAGATTCCTTGAAAAGCCTTGAGGCTTCCTTAACAGTTTATTCACTAATGCTCCTTAAGAAAACCTCGAAAAATGAATCCTTTAAAATATACAATATAAATATACTTATTTGGAATCCTCGATGAGTCCTATAGGCTTTTTCTATTAAGATTTCTGTTTTACTAAATGCCTTAAGGAACGACGGCTTTTCACTTGAAGAACTTATGACAATACCTGCAGTCTAAACAGTGTAAATTGTAAAACTACACCATTAATAAATAATAAGTTAATTATCACACTATTTTATAAATAAATGTAATGTGGAGTAAAATTACACTTTTATAGAATCCCTATGGTTAACAAGCATGGACCAATTTTACACTGTTTTGGTTGTAAACATAATAATAGTAGCCTTCAGCCTAAATTTTGATTAAAATCACACTATAACAGTGTTTTTTTTGTAGTGTAGGACTTTTTTTTAATAAGTCTTGTATCTTTAAAATAGGTAGGCTAATAGGATTTTATTTTAATGGGGTGAATGTGCGAGATAAACGAAATAAATAAGGTATAATTTTCTATGTATGTCTTAATATGAAAATGATTGCAACAATCTGTACAAACTATCTTTATATGTATGTATACACGTGGTCTGTTATTCTCAGATAAAACTCTAATTTTTACCACCAACACACTTTTTTCATAGATTATATACTAAAAATAGTTAGGTATACGTGTAAGAATATTGTATTTTATATAACTTTTATTTGCAACTCTTGACTTGATATGTTTTTTAATATATATACCACATATTTTAATATATTTTGAAGTTGTACATTTGTATACAATATTTATTTTTGGTTATTATTTTATCATTAAACTAAATTAATGACACATTTTAGTTATGGTATCTGGGCTACACACAATTATGATATGGACATTGTTAGCCATTTATGTGTTAGACAATATCTATTTATATATCGACCCATTTTTATGTGATTATCAATATTCTCTCTATTACATAGAATAAGCCCAAGCGAATATTTATACATACCCTATTTAAAATTATCATTAGTTAACAGAATTCTTCTATATGTATATATATTCTTAAATTAATATAATATGTAATTGCATAATTTTCCGACTATGAGATTTTATTATGTTCTATTTGGGTTTTGCTAAAAAGTTATTTTATTTGTCCCAGGTGTAAGTTTTAGAATCTAATTGAGTAGGTATATGATCACATAATAAGGGACTATTGTAGTTCCATTATATTTTGGTAATCCTAATTCCAATAATTATATAGATATATTAAGATATTATATAGTCACTATACTTTGACTTTAAGTTATTTGCACAATTTTTGAAAAATTAATTGTAGACCTAAAAATCATATAATATGAAATAATTTTCAATCCGAAGTATTAGATAAAACATAGAAATAGTTTTTAAACGTCGAAATATATAATAAAAGTTTATTTAATATTTTTCATATTAATAAGCCTTCATATCATCTTCAATTGATGTCTGTTTAACAATTGACATATCCAATTAGTAATGTATTTCGATAGCAACTAGGCTATATGCTTCATTCCAAAGGGACTAGTATAATTCTTTACAAAAATGATTCATTTTGACAATATATATTTTTTATTGCAAGCTAATTCACAATTAACAAATTTTGTGGTTGAATGTTATATTGTGAATAATTTAATTTTTTAAAGAAATGGCATTCAACATTTAAATTTGTGTTCTATCTTTGTAATATGTACCTAATATTCATGGTTCGATCATATTGTAGAAAGTCTAATTTTTACATCACTTTTATTTTTTATATATGTCAATGCATGCTGAATGTTAAGATTTTAATTAATATTTTACAGTTTGGAGACAATAATCTTAATTGAATTATTCCTTGACTATTCAATTAAATAATTTTTTCTACGACTTTATGTAAAGATAAGGCGATCAATATAGATACCGTTTAATTAAATTGTATTATATTATTGTGATTATAGGCACAATTTAAATAAGTTTATTACATATTCAGTTTGGTGTAGGATATCCTAGTGATTAGAAATCATATTATTTTAGTTTTAAACACAAAATATGTAAATTGCATATATATATAAATTAATCATATATTATTAAATAATAAACTATTTTGTCATAGACGTCAGTAACTTTCAACCCGATCAATTAGACATAGAGGTAAGATAAAACATTTTATTCAATATATATTTAGTAACATAATCCCACGAGTTGTTTGTTATTTAACATATTATTAAACATGTAGGTACAAAATACACAAATATCTTAATCTTTCACAACATCAATAATTTATAAATAATTTAATCAGTGAGTTAAATGAAAAAATTTCATTCCAATTTACACTTTGATGGTTTGTCGCATTTACCATTCTTACATATATATTCCTTAACACACGATTTACACTTTTTGCTTCTAATATATTCCCTATAGAGCATCTTCTGTTTATGCATGAAATACTTTGGTTGATAGCAGAGTTGACAAGCGCTACAGTAGATAGTGCAACTCTTTTCTCGATGTGATTTTTTTCTACATTTTGGACGCACTCCACATCGTTCATTGATATTGTAACATTTCCATCTGAAACATATCACAATATGAATAATATAGGTAATATAATATACAATTAGTATATAATGCTATATTATTCTACATTTTTTATATGGTTAAAAGGAAAGAATATTAAGTATTATTAAAATGATTGAATTATATACCTAGATTATACCAGATAACTCTCTTTATCTGTATTGTATAACGACAGATAAAAATTTTATATTAAAAAGAAATTTCGAAAAGAATGGCCCTTGTGTATTATTCATTTATAGATATCTTTATATAAATCTCGTATTTAATTGGTAAAGATTATTTTTTAATGCGTACATTCACTTATTAATATTATTTATTATGCAATGTATTCCCAACAAAAGATTTTTCTCCATGTTTATAAATTTTTTGAATTTAATCTTATAAATAAAAAATATTATACGGATTTAAATGATAGCTCGCGGACTACATGAAAGCGTGTATATCACACATAGATATTTATCCAGTATATATAATAATACCAGTAGTAAATATAAACATTGACATATCTATGATATCACGTAGTCCTTGATAAGCCTTAAATCAGTACCTAAATAACATATATGTTTTATCTTGTATTACGTGATATTAGATGGATAAATATAGGTTGCACTTACTGATTTTTGTCATGATTATAATCAAAGATTGTAATGAAAGACATTATAAAAATGTCTGTACTTTTAATATTGAATAATTAAATTGGAAATTTATACTATACCTATCTGCATACTTTAAGCAAAATTTGGCAAGTAAAACCCCATTTATCTATCATGTATTTATGCTTTTATCGTTAAAAATTGAAATAATGACATAAAAATTAATAATCAGAACTTCAAAAGTAAATCATGAATATTGTAGGTATACTTTAGGAATGTTGTTGGTCCATTATTTCCTTGTACGACATAGTCTTGCTGTGGTGCTTTCCACTCTGGAAGAGATTTGTCAAGCGCATTTTCTTTAAACTCAGCTGAAATGTAATATACATGGTGCAATATTAAGTAATATATATTGTATGTTTAGTATGTATAAGGTATATGTATTTATATAATGTATATTTTGAAATAGATGTAATTGGTAATATGTACGTATAAGATTTTTTTAGCATACCAAACATATTCGAATGATAGATCAAATGATAATAGGCCCTATGTCAGCTGTTAATATAACAATTTATTCCTACACTGTAAGAAATTTTAGTCGATTTGCTAGTTGGTTTATAGTGGGTTTTAGGAAAAGGACTAATATAGACTCATATAGCATCCCTGCGTATATAAAGTGTATGGGCTCAGATGCAGTGTTGGCTTTCATTATATAGTTTCTCTTAATATACCAATCTCTTTCTAACTGCTGCATCATCTCTTTCTTCCTTGATACAAGGCTTTTACCCATTAACCAATCAGAGACATCCACTCATCGATCGACATTTATCGATCAGCCTTTAGCCGTCTACCATACCCACGCCTCTATTTTACTAAGCAGCAAAGACATTAGAATGAAACAACATATAATATGTAAACGTCTTTGCCAGGTAGTCACACTGTACATTCGTTAAACATATAACGTTGAACTCACTCAAAAATCTGTGTACTAAATACATTTTACCAAACATTACTTTCTTATTTCTTTACTGAATCAAAGAGGATTCAACATTATGGTGGCAGCTATAAACGGATTATTTTAATGATTATTAGGTATATTAATATATTTTGTAATATGTAATGATATTCTGACAATTTCAATGGAATATTTTGCTAGACCACCTATTCACCATGCCAATTCAAAACTAAAACAAAATGAATAAGTTTTTCCTCCAACAGTTGGAAAATTACTTCCTCGTCGTCAAAGCGGATGAAGACACTCACCTACCCTTACTTCTCAACGCACTAGGCTATGACGGCCTAAACATTTATGATGGACTACCAGTTTCAAAAGCCACCCACAAGCAGTGTTGACTGTTTGAAAGAATTCTTCGGGCAAATCAAGCGTTCTACTTCGGCGCAAGGCTTTGTTTCAATGTCGGCAATCTAATAATTAGAGCATAGCAAAGTTATCCTGCCGGTTACATCGTTTATCAGTGGAGTGTAACTTCGAAGCATCTACAATGACATGCTATGGAACATCATAGTTATAAGAGTTCATGACGACAGACTAGGAGAGCATTTGCTATAGTAGGATGAGACCTAACTTACATTTGACCTATAGCAATTAGAAATGTCGAAGCCTATGAGTGCGCGAGAACGGAAAGATGAAGTGTCAACACCACAGGTCTCGATGTCCCCACTATACAATCTTCTGGGAAGACCACATAATGTAAACAATTTACGAATACAACCACATCCTGACAGCTAACGAGCCCAGCGAACATGGGGTCGATGGAGACACGCTCTTGCTACAGATGCGGCTCGAATTCACATTTCATATCCGACTTCAGGTGCAAAGCGCGGAATTCAAAATACAATGGATGTGGTGGTAATATCGGACACTGCGAGTGGGTGTCCCTTTTCTAAAAGTGTAAAGACTGTAAAAAAATGTAAAAACTGTAAAGAAATTATTCCATGTAAATGACATTGATAATACTGCCAATTATATCCTATTTTTGGCTCAAATTTCGAAAATGTTAATGTAAATAGAGAATATGTTCTTCTAAATGAATAAAATTTGAAAATAGTGGCTGATACATATAGTCAAGATTAATGTTTTGCCAAAATACTTTTTTCAAAACTTGAAACTACTAATGTAAAAGTGAAGGTTTGGGATAATTTTGAATTAGAAGTAGTAAGAAAATATATCTTACCTATTTCCTACCAGAATGTTTATCTCACTGATACTTTTTATCTTGTAAATCTACCCAATTCAACACTTCCAATTTTTATTTACAAACTTTGCAAACAGCTAGGAATAATTTCTGAATAATTTTACTAATTTACTTTATACTGATTTAATACATTTTTTATAAAAGCCTATACATCATTTAGTAAGTAGTGTTTTATAAATTAATAACATCCATTCTGTAAATTTAAATAACACGTTTCCATTATAGCTTCCTATTTGTACCTACTTCTCGCATTGTACTTTTTTCCTAATCAAATTTCACAAATGCATTATACGCACGTATAATTACATTTACTCTCAGTTCTACTTACTGTTTATCATATCGTTATTTAGTTGAACTTATTAATATACTGCAACCTTACCAATTGCAGCTGCAACTTAACCTCAGTCTATTATGTAACCTATAGGTCTTCCAAGCTCGTGGAACATTATTTTTTACCATTTATAACCATTTACAATGTACCAATTACTATTTTAAAGTTTTTATTTTTTGTACATACTTGTTATTCCCATTATCATTATTTAATTAAACGCTTTATTATTATTATATATTCTAACAATGCTGTTTTTATATTTAATATATCGTAAATATATATTAATAAATATAATGGATGAATATTATAAACAATTTCTTGTTAATATTTCTGTTATTATATATGCAAGGTTTTGTAAACGGTATAATGCATTTAAAGATATTTCAAATACCTTTTCTATTCTTTTAGCTTTATTCATTTTTGATTTAAAAGTGATTTAAACTTACAGTAGTATATAAAATGTATACTATTTTTTATAGAAACCGACAGTTAATGGTCGTTATACACTAATAGGCGGTTTCAAATCGACTATTAATAGTACCTAGGATGGTACCCGACCGACTAAGTTTTTCGACTAACTTTCGACAGGTAAATCGAATATTTTTCCTAACAGTGAACTGATAAATTAAGTTTCCCATTGTATTTACATTCTCTTGTCAAAATATTTTAAGAGACTATACATATGTAATAGAAATTATACATACACATTTTGTTTAATTACCCAATGTATTTTAAGACAGAAAAACACATTGAAGTCTTCGGATACAGACATGATCTATTGAAGTAATGCAAACATATAGAGTGGTGTGCTGAAAAGGTATTTAATAAAACAGCCCTGACTGTAAATCAGGGTGTTTAGCAAAACATGGATGTCTTCATTTTATCACTTTCATGTGCTCGAAGTAGTATTTAGTAAAACACCCTGACTAATGAAATGTAAGTCAACATGTATACTTTTTACGGTGAGTTGATTAGTTCTATAGTTCATTCTATTAATTTTGTGAGTCGGGTGCATAGGATAATTTCCATATAAGTTTTTCTTTCGTTTTATAATTTATTTTACATTTGAGACTTTTATTTTGATGGTTAAGCATGAGTTCGATTAAGTCCAAAACACGCGGAAGGGAATTTTCGAGAGAAGAAAGGTTTTACTTGGCCTGGGTGCTATATGCGCCCAATTCCAGCCAGGTACGTTAACACGAGTTTTGGGTTGTTGAATAGTGCTTTCTTATCGTTTGAGGGAAAGGTGTTTTTATTCTTTTGGTCCATCGTGGGAATTCTAGGATGTATTCGTCTGATTCTATGCATGCCACGTTGCAATCTTTACAGTAGGGGTCCTCTGCTTTGCCTATGGCATGGAGGTATTTGCGGAGAATGGGAGATTTTTCCGTTCGCATTTGGTGGAGGTTGATGTTATGTTTCCGAGTGATGGACTCTGTGCTGAGGGGTATACAAGTATAATTCGAACTATCGTCGAGGCCACGGACAGTAGACCAACTGCGGGCGCTATATAGAAGGACGAAGGTGGCAGCAAGAAAAGAAATTTTCAAGCACAAGAAAGATTGTCAAAAGACTGGAGGTGGCAGTCATCCACACAGATTTCACAATTTTTGAAACAATTGCTCTGTGTACGCCTGCAATGTCGCCCATTGTAATTTGAAAAGATCCAGTGACATAAAAACGAAGCGCAGTGCATACTGATATTGGCACTGGTATCGCGTGATTACGGTTTGTAGGCCTTATAAGTTGAGGTCGAAGAATGTTAATTAAATCATGAACAACGTATTTTGACATGTGATAGCGCAAACGGAAACTAGATTCACTGTAGCGTTCTAACGGATTGTTTTGATCTACGATCTATCGGGGATATGTTCAACATTTTCAATCCTGTCTAAGATATCCATCTTTCACGATAGCAGAAATACACGATATGAATTTTTTAATAAAGCACTTAGTCAGAAAATTTACATCAAATCAAAATACAAAACAGGGTCCCCCACCCTGATCACTAAACACCGTTTTCTAAATCACCCTGACTTAACTCTGTTTAATTAAATAGATTTCGAGCACACCAATTGCGGCGAAAGTTACCTATTTTTAATTAAACACCCTTGTTTAATGCTTCTAGCACACCACTCATAGCATGTGATTTTGGCATTCGGCCATGTTATTTATTAAGTACAGCTTATAGTAGCTAATTAAGTTGCAAATTATATACCAATTGGTATACAGTGTATATTGCTGAAATAGAATTTTATAATAGAGTACCTAATACTAGGTAATAAGAATGGGTAATCCAGGGTATATTGGAACGACAGTTCAATAGAGTTTTTTGGCTAAGTAACACCATTGTGTATATAATACATCAACTTATATTTGTTCTATGTGTAGTCAAACAGTTCATGTGTAGAGTGAAAAAGGTATTTAACCGCTGAGAGATAATTTCCCGCAAAGTGTTTTTCAATACGAGTATCAATATTTTTGCTTGTTTCACCGATATAAGTAAGGTCATATATATGCAGCATTTGATCTCATAGACATAGGATTTTTTGTACACTTTTGTTTGGTTTATCACCCGGTTTGTAGGTTCTACAATTTATGAGGCATAATACCTATACGTTCTTTAGGGGTGAAAAAGTTTTCAAAGTTTTACCCGCATCAAACCAGAGAAGTAGCCTGTCTTGCAGCCCCGTTCTGCAGATAACCGACATACATTACTTTTTTATTCGTCGGAGTGAGAAAATTTAATGTATATATATATATAAATGAAGTCATTCCTTGTATTTTTCTTTTTAGTTTCATGTTTCTTTTCTTTTTGTATGCTCAAATAGTGCATCGCTGAAACCTATTATATATAATACTTTAAGTTATCTAAAATTATATAATACCATATTAATTGATTATATTTTTTACTTGCACTTCACACTGTACTAATTTGTATACAATAATAATAATTTAATTACATAATTTGTATATTTCATGACTTGATCAGTTACTATCAGCTGTAGGTACTTGATAAAGCCCACGTGCTTTATGTTATACGTTTATTCACCTCTGTATCCGAAGATTTCAATTCATTAATTCCGGATGTTTATATGAATATGCCAAATAAATCTTCAATCAATGTCTAATTAATCAGATCAATATTTCCTTTTTCATTATTCAGGCACAACTAGTGTTAAATTTGAATATTTCAATGGCTACACGAGATTATTTCAATATATGTGCATTGAATAGCCATACGATAAATCTTTAATAATATTTTTATAACTTTAATTCATATAAAGGATTAAATAATCTAGAATTTCAACGTATATGTATTAAACTTATATTCTGAGATAATCTCAACACAGTTCCAAATATTCATCTCCAACATCATCTTGAGGACAACTTGACTTAAATGTTTAAAATAAGTTCAAATAAGTTCACACAATTATATGACAACCACGTCATTAAATTCCAATTTAGCAACTTTCTTTTTGGGTTCCCCTTTGATTTCTACGGATAATCCAATAAGTATAAATGTTTATCTCTATACCCAGAGAAATTTATAAGTCACACAGTGTTAAATAATACGGCTTGGATAAGCTATATCGAATTCTAAGGTGACGACTTTCCTCAGATTTCAGTACTTCCTTCGCGTGTTGTAATGAATATTTGAGATAACAATTTCCCATATAAAAACGATTATTTACTATATATACTCAACAGGAAATAGGCGAACGCTTATTGCGATCCATTTAAGAATCATTTTGAAGTCAAACACAGTCGTCATTTTAGAATTGCCAAAGTTCAAGTTTAAGTTATTCTATGAATTTTTAGATCAAGAATTTTAGATCAGAGGATGTTGGAGCTGAGTATATATGTATAACTTAGTGTATATTTTCAGATGTAATAAGCCCAAGTTAAAATTTAAGTTATTCTATAATTTTAGAACATAAATATTTGATCAGATGATGTTAGAGCTGAGTATACATATTATGTAATTTAATTGGCATATGACAGCGGAAAGAAGTTAAATACGGGAATATTTCCTGAATTTTTTTAAGTTCACCTCTAACAATCATGGATTGAACCAGGCATATCTAAGTGAAGTAACTACGTAGGTAGTCAAAAATCCGATTATATAAGGTTTTCTATTTTTCAAAGTAATATTACTATAAGCTTCCTTATTCTCAATTAATTAAAAATTACTTTATGTGTGCTTCATCATTAAGTATTATCATTAATACGTATGCCTTATGTTTTTGTAGTTTGCAACAATAGAGATTTTTGCAATAAATGAAAACCACTGACGAAACCTACAATATATTTAAAAGTCATTTATATACCTATACAAGATATACTTTGTAGTGTAGCAATATATAGTGCAGTGAAACAATAAACAAACTTCTTAGACCACTATATCATAGGTATTCTGCATAAATACCTGCAGCAATATGGTAAATAATTGAATTTACATTTGTTTAAAAATTTCTAGAATTGATATATTGAAGTTTTTATACTCGTTTTAAATATATCATATTTTAAAATATAACTACACGTTATGAACTATAGTTTTATCTTAGACTTATTCTAAATAGAGAAGTTGAATTGAAGGAGAAAAAAATTAATGTCATTAGTAAATCTTCCAACTTACAGCTATCGAAAGTCCTTCCACAGGTAATTTGTAATAAACAGAACAAAAATAACATCACACTATTTTTTTCCATCCTGTACGCCAAACCACGTACACAATCAATGTATAACTAAAGAGAGTTAACCTATATATGTGGTATTTCATAAACTATTACCTATACCAATGTTTACTAATGTTAGACGCATATATATATATAATTCAAAACAATAGAAACCCGTAGTATTCAAAAATCTGCAGCCCGTTTGAATGCATATAGAAGAAAGGTAGAATACCAGTGTTCCATTATATCTCAATCATCAATCTATTAATATACCTAACTAGAAAATAAAGTTGAGATCTTAGCATAAGTGAGTTAGAGAATCGATTTAACATAGTATTAAACTTACCAGCTGCGTATATTACCTATATATATGCACAACAACCAACTATTGTATGCGGCAGGTTTTCACAATAAGAAAACTATTCTTTAGATGTTTAAATAAAAATTGTAAAACGTACCTTATATATTACATTTAATTTATGTAGTAGTATTATATTATTTTTATAATACCTTTAATCAAGATATTGTATCTATATTAACATGTTAAATTATGTACCTACCTATATTTATATATTCCTATACATAATACGTGTACGTGTACCTACTTGTAGGATATATAATAAAATGTTGCAAAAATTATATATCAATTTAATCAACTAAATGTTAATGACTTATGCCAAGGAATTAAATATAATTAATCCTATATTTTTATATTTTTTAGGAGACATATATAATTTCTTTTAAATTGGGGTGTTGTATATAGATGATATACATTAATACCCGCGCGTTACGTGTTGTTAGAACTGCATTTCAAAATTGAGTTAGGACTAATGTCCAACATAGGATGAATTTTGCACTAACGATCACTTATAACATTTTGATAAAATTGTATATCCTTAAATGTTATTTTTAATCGTTTTCAACATTTTATTGATTGGTGTAAGTTTAGTGTTAGTACCTATATGTATAGCTATTGTGACATTAATAAAATATTGAAGTGTATATATCTCAGTACTTTTAAAAATCAATATCACAAAGGAAACTAAAAAATCATGGTTTATACAGAAGCTGTGTTTCCTACTTGAGTAGAACTGCGTTTTTGCTTCAAATATCTAGATTATTTTATCTTAATGGAATCTAGGAAATATCTTTCGATAAAGAAATTTAAGACATAAGAATGTTGCAATTTATAAATAAATTTGTTAAAAAAGGGAAATATAATAACAGAGGATAATAAAATTAGATTCGAAACAAACGAATTGTCGATATAGGTGAGATGACTTGTATGTAAAGATTTATTTTTGGTCAGTGAATTAAATTTATGTCGATATAGACGAATTAGATATATACGAATTCTACTGTATATTCAATTCGTGTGAGACCCTATAATGCATTTATTTTTGTGTTTTTATACGATAGTTTGTATACGATATTTATTGTTCAAGACTTTAACGTGCAGCAATGTAAATCCATTGAGAATTGTATCTTTGATTTTTCCTATCTCTCCCATATAAAATTGTTATGATTAATTTGATTTAGCGTGCAACAATGAACACATTATTGTTGCACGATAAAATTTAAACATAAAAATTAATAATTGACATGAAATATTTTACAGGTACAGTTGTCAGTAGACTTACATATTACATATCCCTTAATCAAAAAGTGTAATTTCTGAAAAAAATGAAAAAAATATTATGCAGAACAAATTAAAATAGCATACAATGATTATTATATAAAAACCAACACAAGACAATAATAAACATCAGTTGAAGCAATTAAATAACAAAAGAGTAAATTACATTATTATTCAAAAGAAAAATGAGTTGTATTGGTATTCTCGTTTACCTCTTTATTCAATTTCTTGGTAGATGATGCTTCAAAAACCACTGAAACGGAAGAAATAGAAAATACGAATTAATTTATTGTTAAAGATAATGTGATAGAAATGCATTTATTATTTACGTAAGAAACTTAAAAAAGTAAATGAAAAATATTACCTTCGGTTTCTGAGTGCCGAATTTTGTTTGGGACCAGTTGATTTTTTTAAGGGGAACTGAAACTTGTTGAAAGCATATTAGAGAACCATCTTTTCTTTGTGTCGGATACTTGTTTAATATAGGTACCGCTTTACTGAATTTTCATTTTGGTGGCGCATGACGCATTTTATATCATTGACTATGCCACCATTATTGTACATATTTGTTACTAAAGTTGATCTAATACATTGTGAAGTGTAGGATTTTGATAAACCAGCACTTACGAGATTGGCTTCATAAAATTACCAATGGTATTGACGCCCATTACCAGTTTAGTATTATACCAAACATCCAGATTGACAGTTTGACACTTTAATTCTTATAGAAAAGATGTTTACATTCGGCTGGAAGTTGGCAGAGCAACTGTTTTTTGCTTCTATATGGACATTTCGAAATGTCGCTAATTGCATATATTCATGCTTGTTTGAGATCTTCTGATTGTCGGTACAATGAAGGTTAGCGATTCTTTTAAATGGAATGCAAACCTTCAATTTAAAGCACTCTTTTCCCGTAGAATTGGCATAAAGTTTAATATTTTTTATTTGAAGATGACGAATCCACTCAAAACCCCGAGTGCCTAGATAATATTCTATTGAAAAATAGACTACTTGTTACAGTTTGTCTAGTGTGGACCTGTAAAAATACTGACGCAAATTTCCGAAATCATCTTATATTGAATAACTGAATAAGATTTTGAGTTTCCTCCGCTTTCATAAAATTTCTTTGCCATTGCCTTCAGTATTTTGTTTGCCCCGCGAAATGCATCGTCAGCTATAGTATTAATTTCCACAATGTATGCATAAAATATCTATATATAGTGCGAATTTCACGCAGCCAAAAGACGCTGGAGAATAATAATTGTTGTCGTCTGTTCTCAGCTCTAAATAAAATAATCGTAAATATTGCGCGACTATTTCTTTCGACAATGATCTACATAGTTGGGTATTTAATTTTTTCTGGGTTAAAAAGGAAAAAAACGATCAAAATGTAGTTTTTGTAGCTTAGCAGTTGAATCAAGATTATCAGATTTCTCCAGTTCATTTAATGCCTTTATCACTTCATCATTTAACCAGTTGTGCCCGGGATAGCAAGACTGTCTTGCTATGAGCATTTGTACCCCCAAACGGGGTGGCAAGACTGTCTTGCCATAGCAATTTCATGACTTTTATGGAGTTCTAAAAATAACTACAAGCTAAATCAATGAAGAGACGTTTAACTAACCCGGTTCTAGGTATAAAAAATTTTCGAACATTTCTCGGTGCTGAGAGGAACATGAGAGGATTCCAAAAATACTCCATACTGATTGGTTAAAATCACGTAAAATACGATAGGTGCGCCGTCAAATGAAAAATGGCGTACATTTATACTGCATATACGTGTTATTTTGTTATAAATTTCGGTAATTGTGACTTGTGCCTGTTTGTTCGCGATCATTTTCATCTTGTTAGTTTGGTCTATTTCTTGGGTTTATCTTGTATGTATATTGCATTTATTCTTAGATCTTAGTATTCCCGTATTTGGTAGTAATTTTAAGAGTATTTCTTATTATATTTATTTCACGAGTTGATTATTGTATTTTGCGTGTATTTATTATTTGTAGTATTTAGTTCGTACTATTTTGTATCGCTAAATTTAGTAATATCTTGATTGTATCTCTTATAGTATTTTATATTAGTATTTCTGCATTTATTAGCATCTTTATTTTGTTAGTTAGCTTATTCTTCTATATTTCTATATCATATTATATTACAAATATACAAAAACAGGTTTTAGTGAATTTTATAATATGACAAACAGATTTCTGGAATTATTTTCATAGCTATCTATGAATTTATAATAATATTAATTATTGAAAAAATATAGTTATAAATTATATATGTATAGGTATAATATAGACTAAATAGTGCAGGATATAAATTAGAAGCTTGCTTTATACCTGCTATTTATAGTGTATGCCTGGTCTCAATCTACAGTTGCGTAATACATTGACTGTGATAATTCAGACAACAATTTCATACATATCTGGTTTGTAATAAGATATCATTGTTTATCATTTAGTATACTGTTATATTTTAGTTACATAATAGTTACTCAATGCAGAAAGCTGCAACCTAGCTTTCCATGCGATATAATTCATACTCCATATAATTGCTAATAATGAGCTAGCCAATTTTACTTCTATACTGTATATCTGCATAATTGAAGTATATATATTACTTAGGTATAGGTAAACTAAAGACTTTGTATATAACTATCTGGAAGTAATTTCGGCTATGCATGTTTGGCATAGGTATATTTTGTTTTAGGGTTAGTGTGGCGTGCTTGTGAATTCACTTTTATATAAATATATTGAATTTATAATACAAATGAAAATGTTGAATAGAAACTGAAACTAACATATATAATTTATATAGCTATAATATATTTGTGGATATAAAAAATTTACATACCTATATCTCGAAATAATTGTAACGAAAAGAATGATACTTATTTTGACAAAATAATATTTTACATTATATGATTTATGCAAACTTCAAAGCAAGCAGTTGCCTGGTAAAATCAGACTATTATTTTGCATTCGTTTATACTCGTACAAGACACCGACGAATTAGGAACTTTATAGATAAGTATCTAACAATCACAAAAAATTGCATAAATGCATATACTAAAATGGTTGTGCATGATTTATTACAAAAGTTGATGTTAGTTTTATTAGTTAAGTATTGTAATAGTTATAGTTATCGATTCAGAAACCTGACATATTTTTGTCCTTATAGCTATGCGTGCATGCACGAAGCAATATAAATTTGCGCTCTATACAACTATAGACCGGGAGCCCAGACCCTTCAGTCTAATGGAACGCGGTCCCAACGATCACCCCCTTGAATGTTTAGTACTAGCCTAGAACATCGGAAGACTGAACGTCTGCCGATATCTAGCTGGTTCCTTAGGGCCCCAGGGGTCATAGATTGACCCCCTATCATTAGGCTAAGTTAATTTCCAGTGGTCCTCATAAACTAATTTTATATTATATATAATTCTTTCCTCCACACATATATGATAGTGACAGACATTTTTTACGGTTCTCGACCCCCGACAGACGCCATAGGCGCAGGCATTTGCTTAGCCTAGCCTAATAGAAAACGGTCCTAACTGAAACCACGTTTAAATGACTGAATGAAACCCCCTAAATACGAAACTGACAGCGCCAGACATTTAAGTCGGTTCCTAACCCCAGGCAGACGTTCTTGAAGACGGACACCCATGATTTATTTCCTGTAATTAGGCTAGCCTAATGGAAAACGGTCCTAACAGAAAACAAATTACAACTATGCACTGAAACCCCCTAAATACGAAACCAGCAACGCCAGACGTTTTAGTCGGTTCCTAACCCCAGGCAGACTCTGTTGAAAACAGCTAACCCTTTTAGGTGATATCATTAGACTAGCCTAATGGAAAACGGTCTTAACATAAACCAACTTACAATTATGCACTGAAACCCCCTAAATACGAAACCAGCAACGCCAGACATTTTAGTCGGTTCCTAACTCCAGGCAGACGCCGTTGAAAACATCTAACCCTTATAGGTGATATCATCAGGCTAGCCTATTGAAAAACGATCCTAACAGAAACCAACTTAAAATGATAAAATAAAAAACCCAAATATATTAAAGAATAACACATTAAACCATTAGTTGTACATCATAAAAATAATAATTTCTAAATAAAAGAATTTCTACATTATACTACTTATTTATATTACTTTTTTATCAAAAATAAAATATCTACGTTGCCACTTTTTAATACAATAAAAGATGCCTAGTAACACATCTTGTCATTCTTTAATATTTTTTAAAAACCCTGAATACAAAACTAAAATGCAAAACAAATTATAGTTGATTCCCAATCCCAAACGGTTCCTTAAAATAATAAAGAGGATACAGTGTACTCTCACTCTGCTTGAATATGGTCTAGCAAATCTGTAAAAGTTAGCGCTATTATACATGAATATATATGAAAGAAAATTCGTAAAATAACAACTTATGAGGATTTATGATATAGAACAAGTGATATTTATTTGTTATATGTATTATACATTAATTCTAATTAGAAATGTAATATAACAAATGTTATCACAAATATAACACAAAAATGTAAATATATGATAAAATAAGCCTTTATAGTAGCTAAATCATTGTTCTATTATTGATTAAAAATGTTATGGACCACATAACGTTACATTTTGTCATAATGAGAAATATGAATTTATCTTGATGAAAGTCATGTTCCCATTAAAAATTCCTATTTTAAACAGAATTCATTGTACACTCATATCATCTAAGCTATTAACGCAAAATACAACAACATGCAGTCAGTAACTATGATCAATGCCACTAACAGATGTAATGCAGAATATGTTCAAATAAGGTAGTATGAGGTAGTAGTAAAGTACATAGCGTACTCTATGGTAAAGTAGATGTTAGTAAAGATAACAAAAAACTAATAGATATAGATAACAAAAATGGCTATTCATTGTCGGAGTCACTATCTTCTGTCCATGCTTCTTGTTCGTCCTCGTCATCATCAACAGACATGATGGGTTCTTCTCTTACAAGTCGTTCTGGAACAACGACTCCTGTGAACCAAATAGGCATGAGTATTTGGTCTTTTAATAGCCATCCATAGTCGAGAGGATCCAGATTGATTGGCTTGGGAAGATGGGCATTTCCCCACAATATTGAAACGTACTGGGTTCGTTGCAGGTGTTTAAACAATGCTTTTTCTCAAGGTGGTAGCAGGGCACAGTCAATACGCTTGACGTTAGTTAGTGGCGTTTTTTCGTCGTGTTTTCCACTCATGCGTTTAAACAGTA
>JAYRBW010060930.1:0-10557 GCA_036023295.1 Invenusta paracnida | reverse complement strand
GAGCTAACACACTTTTTGCCATTTTTGGCTAATAATAATATCATAGTTTTTTGTTGTATACCTATTTTATCTTGATAGTATGTATAATTGTGCTGGGATAATATGTTTTTTAATTTATAGGTTTTCTTTTGGTTTTTCAAATTTGTGACTCCTGTTTCTGTTTTTAGTTGAATATGTTATTTCTATACATTGGCAGCATAGAAATAAATAAACAACTCAAGAATGAAAATTTTGTTTAAAATGTGGCACCACCCAGAACTCTTACTTGTGGCAAAAAGGCCTCTATTTAATATATTTGATAGATAACAAAGATTTCCTAAAACTCACAATATCTCATTTATTTGAGCATCTATTGAAAAATGGCTTTTACTGCTAGAATCTGCAGAACATTTTATGAGTAAAGTCTTGACAATGTCCCCATAAGATATGCTTGGATCAGGTAGTATTTTTTATTTGAAAATTTTCCTTATATCTCTACTATATCTATAAGCACTGTTTCTAAGCAATCAATGCTCCTGCGTTTAGTTTCCTATAAGAATATGGCAATGTACAACACAACAGTTTGCTATAATTGAAACTGTTTGGTGCCATGTGTCTGCATTACAGAGATGGACAATTTCTCTTGTAGTTGTTATTGATCCATTTCTATGGTTGGCCGAAAACAAATTTATGAGTAATAGTAAAATTGGCTGACAACTGCTAGTATTGTGTAATTTCTTTCATTTCACAAGTTGTCAGCCAATCACTGAAAGCTATTTGTAGACAATCATTGATTTAGTCTATTTAGTACTTATTGATAAAAATAATTGTAGTGCAATTTTAAATAAAATCCTATCATTTTGTTTACACTTTGTCTAACATTATGTTTTTAAGTTTTTAAAAAGAGCCAACCTTATTTTTATTTAGTTTTTTATGTTGATTCTAACAATATAAGCTTTGCTCTTACCAAGCAAATAGGTTGCTGTCTATTTTACACTAAAGTGAGCTATTTTTATAACATGTTAGATAGGAAACAGTGGTTGCTATGCAAAATCTAGGCCCCTAGCAACGGTTGTTAGGTAAAAATATTCCCTTTCTTATCTCCGGTACATTTGCAATATATATTCAAAATTTCATAAAAGTGGCTTAAAGTTGTCTGGGGGGATGTTATTGGGTCTGAAGAATTAGTTAAGTAAGAATAATATAAGAATAAATTCAAAAAGTAGTTTTTTGCACCTAAATATCTTGTGTTCTATAATAGTTATGAAGATGAAAATTGGCAAGCTAATTAATTTTCGACGGAACTACACGATACAAGTTAATTCATTTCAAAATATAAGTTAGTTTTTAAATGGTATCTGTTTAAAAAATGGCCGTTCTTGTGGTATTCTAATATACGTACCTTAATATACGTAGGTTACTCGCATGAGCTAACAGCCCATACTACCGTATGTTTATATATCACTCAGGAAGAATTCAGATTATTCATAACAAACGAGCTAACATTGTTCAGTATTAAATCGTTGAATTTGATTACTGTATTGTCACATTTGATTACCTTTTTTACAAATTTGCACTGTCCACTAAATTTTTAATTTCAGATTTGATGTACGTTGAATTTTATCTCCTTATTTATGCATTTGCTGTCTATTTAAATGTCGAATTTATATTTTATATATTATCATAGAAATGAGAGTTAACTCTTATTTCTATGTGTATTATAGTTATGTCAGATTTGATATGTTATTCGTTCAAATTTGATCTGAAAAACTTATGTTTCCATAAAATTTCATAAATTGGTGTCAATAAAGTTGCATTAATCGTTTTTAGTAAAAATTCTAAACCTACAGTACCCTTTGAATAAATTTATGTAAGTTGTCTAACAAATATAAACAAATATATTATAAATTAGGGACAGCTAAAATAAATTATGTCATCACTGTATGAAAAATTTTCTTAAGTATACTGTTTTCTGGATATTTCATTTTAATGCATTATTAAAGTTAGTAGTAGGTATCAACAAAACCCAATATCATTTAAGTTGATAATAATTGTATTCAATTTGTATTCTATATGGTTAAAACAATATCGAACCATACCAGGGAATTCTACCTACAGTTAAGTGTTCCCTGTATTGAACTTTACTTGGTAAAAACATTGTAAAGTATTATTGACTATTGCTTTAGTACGAGTATAGACGTACTGGGAATTTTATAAAAAAATCTATCAAAAACATAAATTATGATTAATAATACCGAAAAATTTGAAAAAATATAAAATGATAGTAATATGAAGGAAATTCGATATTATATTTTTTCATAAAAAATAATTTGTGTATTGAAGCAGTTTTAAAGACATGACTTTATACTAATCAATAGTTACTTTTGCAAGTTCTGTTAACTTGTCAACAATACTTTTATTATTACGGTTTTTATTATAATAATTCTCAATGCAAGAAATTCCCATGTGTAGAATTAATGAATAAATTAATGACGAATTCATGAAATTCCACACGACCTGCTTTTAATATCAATCCCCATACATCCAGAAAGATAATGTTATGTCATTGAATGAATCCTTTTCTACAAACGAATGACATTTATGCAAAAACAAATTTTATATCTCTGAATACATTGTATATTATTATATATAATATATTTATAATATTTACTGTATTATTGGATTGTATTATTTGAATTGTTTATCTCTGTTTATTTATTATAGGTAACCTGTACTCCAAATCGGTTTGATCCTATATATTCATAAACTTTTTTATATCTAAACGGAGGATTCGGGCCATCTACGATTTTATTCAAACTTAACGTTTATTTCTTGTTTTCGGAATATCCCATTCACAATCTGAGATAAAATCTTTCTTTGTCAGAACTCTGAGTAAGCACTTTTATAATCTGATCATATCGGCATGAGCACAAAAACCAATTGAAGACTGATTATGAAACAAGGAGATCAACAGTTAAATGACCGAGCTGTATTTTCTCAATATTAGGGTCAATTAAATGTAGGAGTTATATACAGCGGTATCTTATAAAGTTCGCGAACAATTAAATTAACACACGCAGTAATTTTGCCTGAACTTTATGAACCACTACTGTAAGATGTGTAGTGCTCGTTTTTATTGATAAATTATATTATGAACAATTCTACCTATGTGCAACATTACAAGAGTTCACAAAAATCAGCAAAAGATTCAATTGTTTGATAGAAGGGACGCGCTGTTCTATTTAGAGATTCTTACAAGCGAAAAGGGAATTATTTTTGGAGGATTAAATGACGAGAACAAGTTTTACAGATGACAGTAAACTTTAGATTAGGGCTCTATCTACTCGTGTAAAAATCATTTGTTTAAAACGTTTTCTTTTAACCCCCTTAAAAATATGAACTTCAACCAGAATAAATATACGTATAGAAAAGTAGAATGGAAGCAATTATATAACTGAAATACAAAATTTTCCGAACATTTATATAGATATCATAATTAATAAGCAATGGCGAAAAGAATAACTATTAAAACGATTTCATTAACATTGAATTTTTTTTTCATTAAAAGAGAAAAATTTTATAAACTAAAAAAGAAAATTTGGTATATATAGAAATCTTCTTTTTTTTAGTTCATCAGTAACAATATATTAATATTTAAATTGTGGTAGTGATTTCAATTATACATTTTCGCTTTTCTAGAAAAATTAAATTTATTATACGCTATATAAGTAAGCATTTTCCATTAATATATATATATATATTTGCATATATTTTGAGATTAGGTTACTTTATAAATACGGTTTAATTTAGTACCATCTTGGTTTAAAACAGTTTGACGAGATCTCAGTTAAGTAAGCAATGTGTGCTGTGGGACCCGAAAAACGGAAAGAATTTCGGAGCTGCCGTCAAACCATCCGTTTGAACCGGTACAAACCTTCTTGAAAGTTACACTACATATATTTGTATATTTGCTAGTTATAATATATATTTTTGCTTTTAAACATAATTAATTTTTGTGTACCTTTTAATGTAAACGTTTATATACAAACACAAACATATATAGGTATGTGGCAACTGATTCAATGAAGGATCGAAATGACAAAATCCAAGAATATTTCTTTACCTTGCTCAATGTTCCGATAAAATTCGAGAGAGCTAATTTCAACTGAAGGTTTACCCAATACTTCTGAAGTCAATATTGATAACGTGACTGTAGAAAAACTGAATGAAGTATGCTGTCACCGACAGGGAAATCTTCGTTTGTACATGAGAATTTGATATTTTTATTTAAAGAAGCTGAAGTTCAAATATTTGCATTTTAACAAATTTTAATAAAAATTTAACAATTATCACAATTAAAGAAATTATCCTCTTTTTCATTTTTAAACTGTTAATAGAGATTTTGTATATTATTTTATTGCTGTACTAATCTTGTGATTGAATTGATATTAGAAAAAGTAACGATAAATTATTATTGAATATAGTTTATAAAATTAATATAAATTACAAAAAAAATTATTAAAAGAATAATTCCAATTGTTTAGTTTTATTCACAAAACCCATTATCACCAATGAAGTGGTAATGAACACTTCATTCTGACTGGTATGAAATGAAATGAACATTTACACAGTCAGAAATTCAGAATGCTTAAAAAATATATACACATAACACAGGGAATTGAAAGTTTTATGTACACAAGAATATTTATGATACCTAGGGAATTTAAATGAAATAATCACGTATTATAGATGATATTATAATCTTTACAGTGAAAATAAATTAACCAAATATCACAGCCAGCAGTTTAGAATGTTGGAAGAAACAATGTATTTACATATAAATCAAAGGATTATGTACACAGGAGGAATTATAATATACGGTGAGTATCTGAATGAAATGATAGAGAAGATCACCAGGGCCTCCAGATCTGGTTGGGTCGGGTGAAAAATAAAGAGCCGCAGTGTTGTTGAATGTAAGAATCGATAGAATGACTATCAGGGCTGACATGTCCGGCCGGGGAGAAGCGAGGGGACGGAGAGGTTTAGGCATGACCACTGGGACTGCAGACGAGACGAGAGAAGAAATGGTGTTGGGGCCGGTCTGGTTGGTGATGTTCTGTAGTGGACGAAGATCGGTAGAGGGGGTGATGAAGAGAGATGGGATGTGACGGGGCAGGTCCGGTTGGTGATGTTCTGTAGTGGACGAAGATCGGAAGAGGTGGAGGGACTACTTTACTTTTCAATATTTGGTAAATATGGAACGTGCTATCCAGCACACTGAACCAAATTCAAAGATCTCAATTTATCGGAGAATTCTCGCTTTGAGTTAGTTTGTATTTTTACTTTAAATATAAACTGCATGGTCTACATCCTTAAAACTGGAAACATTCAATCATATGTATGAAACATTTAACTCTGCATTTTCTCGATTCATAACAATAGAAAAGATAGCTTATATACATAAATACATATATGTATTTTGTGCTCCAGAAACTTACTTAGCAAGTCAAGAGGTCGCGCTGTAGAAACTTTTTTAAGCTTGAAATACATACTTTAAAAGTTTACACATTCTAAATGAAAAGTGGTTATATGGTTGTGATTTGTAGATATTTTAAAATGTGATTGGTGTAGATACGGATTAAAACGTCTGGTTAGTATACGAAAGTCATTCCTAGTTTTTGTTGAGAAGATTGACGATAATGTGGTTTATAAAGTCTGGTATGAGACAGAAAGAAGTTATTTTCTAGAAAACATGAGAATGTCATGCGTAGATGAGTGGGAGGATCGGTGCCTTTGTGAGGAACCACAACCTACCCAACGAGAGCTTTGCAAAATGCTTTATTAACCACTTATGCCGCTATCCTTTGAATTAGAATTTTAAGACGCTATACTTACACTAATTGATACTTTTCCTAATATGATATATTCATATTTTTAAGTTTGTCCATTTTTATCGCTCTCACTCCTTTATTCAGTCAAACAATTTTTATATTATGTAATTAATACTGTTTCCAACCTCATTCCTTACTACTTTAGTTATTGCTTTGCTTGCTCATCATATATAAATTGATTAATATGTTTCTCTTAACGTAGCTCCTCACTTTTTATCATATTACTAATTATAAAATTTCGTTATCTCCTGTTTAAACTTTTGGTGAAAAATGAATGAATATTAAAATTTAGCAAACATATATGTTATATTGGCCTTCTTAAACAATATAAATCGTTTTAAAATTCCAGAAAATTGTCTTTTTGTCTTAAATATATAATTCATAAATACATGCAAAATATCGTTTATGATTGAACACATACTACTCTCTATATATACACATACATACATGTATATCATACCATATAATATTCTACACATATAATACACATGTAATATATTTTAGAGTACATTGTACAGATTTTGTGGTTAAATGCATTTTTTATTATATAAAACAGAGAAACGACAGCGTTCCATAAATGAAAGTCAAAAAATGAGCTCCTCAAAGGTAGCATTTAAAATAATATAATTACATATATAACTTATCTATCTTAAGAAAATATTATATTTAACTGCAATGACAAAGTGTATAACAAACTTAAAATTAGTTTATAACTTTTCTACCATAAAGTATATAAACCATTGTCTTTATATTTAAATCTTCAAATTTGATTTCGGCCGACAACACACTCGTTCTTCTGTAAAGAGAAATACAATTTTCATTTCTTTATGAATCAAACTAAGTTATAAAACAAAAAGTTGTATATACTATAAAACATATTTAATCCTAATTAATAAATATATATATGTACATACTTCAAGATATAAGCCAACATTTTATAATTTTTTATAAATATAAATATCTATTAATAGGTTCTGCTATTTTTGAAGGAGTTTTTATTTCTTTTTAAATACTTAAACGACAATATAAAATAAAATGTTTTATTAACTATTTGTAAAATTATAATAAATAAAACTGCTTATAAAATAAAATGTATGAAAAAAAAAAATAAAAATAAATAAAATGTATATACCCTGAGGTTTAAAATACTTATTTATATATTTTTTTTTTTACTTATATTTTCTTAAATTTTAATGGAATCTATGCAAGTTATATTGAATTATGTGAGCATTCTTGAACCAAATTATAATTACTCAGTAAATGCTTAATTGAAAACCAATAAGTCAGCATTAAAAAGTTGAAGTCAAGTGTTTATTTTCGCTGAAAGAAGAGTGCAAATAAGACAAAATAATCAATATAGTTAAACATTTAGTTATGAAAGAAAATTAAAACTACTAACTTATATAATTCAAAATTTAATTCTATACTTTTGGAAAGATACAATACATAACAGCTTTTTTAAACTCTTCGTCAAACCTGGGAAACCCTAAAAATGGTCACAATATGTGACGACTGTTTGCAGTTTCTAGAAGAACATCTCCAGGATTTCTATAACTAAGATAGGACCGCAGATTTGGTTGAGCAGTTGCTTATAAGCGTCATAGTCGCATATACATCGATGTATCTACGAGGACGTAGATCGAGTTGCTGATCTACATATATGGATTTGTTTTCTATTGTAGATATTCTGCTGATACTCTTGCATTAATTGGGAGTAAACATAATTTTTTGGAACGAAGTGGAATTTGTGGCGAAGCGTCCCATGCCAGGCATGGTTATGTGTATGCGGGGACCTGCATTTAATGAAAACAAAATAAATAAGTTTAAAAAATGATTATAGAATAATTAGTTTAATATATTTTAGCTTGTTATATAGCCTCTAATATTATAGTATAGACATATATCTAATATTATAATATAATATTATATAATACAGTCCGATGAATACGATACTTTAAATTATGACCCAAGCAAACCACGAGAGATATAGGTATTTGCTATATACCCAACATTATTACTTATTATACATATATATATTATATAAACCGCTTCAGATATAATACTTACTCATTAAGCGAATCGCATATATGTTAATAATAAAGATATAGTCATTTCCATTTACTAAACAATATATTTTGTTTAACAAGTTTCAAACTATAATTTTAACATCAATGATATTATTTATTTTACTATGAATAAAAATCAAACAGTAAAATATTGAAATCCCGTTAATTATATTTTATAAGTAACAAGTTTCGGTTACTTCAAATTAAAAAATTTTTCTGTTAATTTAATAATCATAGGGTGGACAATATTTATGCAGAAATATAAATAACTAAAGAGTAATTTATGATATGCGCTAAATTTAACTTGTTTCTTCAATTGTTCAAAATTTTTGTCAATGATTTTTTCTTAATAATATCTTCCAAAAAATTGAATCAGTTGTTATGCATTGTTTACACTATTCAAGTGACTATTAAATAAGAAAACAAATGGAACTCTTCGGGTATTGCAGATAAATTGTGGAGATGTGTGATCCTCATAGATTTTGGATGTGAGGACGTATTCATATTGATGAGATACGTATATACGAATAAGAGAAACACAGAAGATGTATAGGTACAATTGGAATGAGGACTGCAATAGCAGCAGAAGTGGAAAACTGAGGTGTTGCTGAGTTGACGACTGAAGGAGCATTTGATGGCGTACTTTGGCCACGCGGACTATGTTATACTCGCCTGAGACTTGATAAGTCTCCCCCATGCGAATCAGCCAACCAGCACTCTCAGCTGGCTCAAGTTGTCCACACGATAGGAACCAATCGGAATCTTTCTTTTCTATCTTTGATCAGCTGATGGGTTGGCAACTGTCGACACAGTGGTTCTTGATGAAACAATCCTATTTTCTCTTTGACACTAATGAATAAATTCAGTTTATTAAAAACATTAAATATTATCTTAAAATGAACATTAGATAATATAGGAATGAAACTTACAAGAAAGCACATATAATTGAATAATTAATAGAATGTAATTGTGCAAATATTACACTAAAAAAGTGGTATTTTGAGTTTTCTAAATTAGTTTTGGTAATAAAATGACCTTTTAAATTAAAGCGAATGCAAGGCCGGGTCAAAGCGGGAACTGAATAGACTGCTTGTCAAAATAGCCATTTACATAATAATGTGAAATAATGCTACTTATTTTATGAATTCGATGGGAATAGTAAGTCTCTGATCAGTAATCAGCTTCAGGCACATTAAGTTCTTGATCCGGCGGTGAGTGAATTTATACCGAAACTATTTACTTATCATTAGCCGTCATTACTCATCATGGTCCGTCAATTACCCCCAAGTCATTCACACAGTAAGATAGCTCATGATTTGGTTCTATTTCCTCCAATTCTGTACAATACGTGCAGAACATGATGTGTAATACTTTCAATAATTATAAAATACTCGTGATATCATTATCATACTATGAGGAAAGGCACCCAGAAGTATTACCACAATATTGAAGTGTGCGGTGACATGGGCCACTGTGTATTTACCCTCTCAAAGGAACTCGACAACCGAACCCGAACCTTTCTGTGTTTCTGTCGATTTAGTGCAGTCGTGGGCTCTTCAGGTTTATTTGTCTTCTTCCCACAGTTGTACAGTTCCACATGATGGTTCTTACCTTCTCTTTCTCTCTCTCACTTTGTGCTTCTATTGTATGATAATATATTATCATAAAATAAACAGTATCTAATGTTTACTCCAAATATCATGTACATACTTAAACATATCTATGTAAACATTGTAAATATACAATAGGAATTTATTAGGATCCTTGTTATTGAGTATACATATATCACTGTTGAGTTTATATTATATTTAAATATTATTTAACATCGTTATTTAGCAAAAATCTATATCTGCTATTTTTCCATAACATTGTTAAAAAGTTTATAGAGATTAAAATTTTATGATCAGAATAATACACTCATAAATCAGACTTTTTGCAGGTCATATTTATAGAAATCTTTCTTTAACCTTTGGCGTAAGTATTATATTCTTTCAGAAGTATAGTGGCGTCAATAATGTTGGAGGTCTAAAACTATTTTATTTATTTCAGTTTTGAATAGGTCGGCGTTTTTTAATAAGGGATATACACTGCGTCACAAACTACAAATATTTCAAATACATATAATTTACTAAATGTGTCTATAAATTATTCGAAAGACAACAGATTAGTTCGGTAAGATAGTTTGTGCATATTTTATGTAATACATATTTTAAAGTAAGTACCTAATAATAAATAAGCACAATAAATGTAAGTATACAATATAGATAACTACAATATAAATACAATGTATACAATAAATTTAATAATTCGTGATAATTTGTTTTGATGTTTCTACAGGTTGTGTCATAAGTTCCTACGACATAGGGAAAACAAAAGCATACAAGTTATTATAGTCATTATAAAAGATCTTCATAGACACATTTTCATAAATTGCTACGACATAAACAAATCAACTGCGATCTATAGAGATATGCATTGAATATTTATAAAAAATTAAAAATTTGAATCAATTGCGATCCGATTGAATATTTATTAAAACTTAACAATTTGAATGTTGCATGCTTTCGCTGTACATCATTTTAAATATGCCAGATAACAGCGAGTACACGATAGAATACCGG
>JAYRBW010060929.1:0-10558 GCA_036023295.1 Invenusta paracnida | reverse complement strand
AAATTCTGCATGCAGTTTAATACTACTATTTACCTATCTAAAAGCTTATGCAAAATATAGTTTTAAGAACTGAGAGCAATTAAATCGTGTATGCAGTAAAATAGTTTGAGATATACAGGCAATAAATTATTTATTATAGACAACTTACGAATGTTAAAATTGTATGAATATATATTTATTTGTTCTTAAAATTAATTTAATCAAAACATTTAATACTTTTCCCTACGCATTTACATCAAATGTATTAAAATAAAACGATTTTTTATATACGACGATTTACAGCGCAATGTATATGAAATCGATAAGAGTGAACACTCTTTGTATAATCATTACTCTATGCTAATAATAATCTGATCTCTATGGAATAATCAAACGTTTCTATACTGTGGGATAGTTCGAATACAAACAGCTGTTTGAATAATTGCAATTTGATTGGCGTTGCTAATATGATGACCTATTTTAATTTAAAAAACGCAGGTCGAGGAAAATCTGCGTCGAGCTCTCCACATTGATTATGTATCTCGGGACGAGTTTTTTGCAACCGCAGGTTTTAACCACTGGTCGAGGAAAAAAACTAGACCTCGACTCGCTTCGATCTACTGGCTGTTTTGGTTAGCAGGGTTTTTTAGAATTCGTAAAAATAAAATTATTTTTAAACACGACGGAAAAGAATTTTAGAATATTTTAGTCCTGCGGCCAAATCCGGCCTTTTTGCTGTGATTTTTAAATGAACAAACTGAGCAATACCTAGCAATAGCCTTTTGTGACTTTTCTTCAAATAAAAGAGCTCCGTGTGAAAACAGGAATAAACACAATCTGTTAGTCTTACAGTAACAGCCAAACTTGAGAAATGAGAGTTTAAGTAAAATTGAGACGAATTAGTCTGTTACTAAATGTATTTTGCCTAAAGAGTATAAGCAATAATTTTATATCATTCGAAACCTAATTTCCTTTATTTTTGAATATGTATGCCTTAAAATAGGTAATAGCTATACCTATTAATTATCAAACTAGCTTATTTTAAACGTTTCCTTATTTTATATAATTTAACTCAGCTATGACTTACTAAATAGCGATGTAATATATATAGCTGCATACAAACCTATGCTATTAAGGCATGTTTAATATATTGACGCTATTCTTTAAGAGTAAAATTCTTTTAGAGATTGTAAAACATGGTAATGAAAAGGTCAAAATTGACGCTATCTTTCAGACGGAATACTAACTATGTATGTAGATAAGAAACACTTTGGACAAAGACTTTCTTCATTTAGCCAAATGAAGCACTCGTGAGTCTGCCCAGAATAAACATACGGGAAACGTTGTAATTGGTGAAAAAGCTGGCGATACCGACCAGCGGCCAATCAAAACGCTCTAATATTGCCGTTATATTGAATGGGTTATGTTTGGCAAAAAGGCAGATAATTTTTATTGGAATGCATATTGATAGTATTCATATCTCTATTATAGTTTCAATAAAAATTATGATATCAAACCACTTTAAAATCAAACTTTGCTTTGAAAGCAGATACTGACAGTAATGCATTTTTAAAGGTAAATAATAAATGGTACGCTAACTAATCAATATGATGATTAACAAATCTGTCTTAAAAAGATTGCAAAAAATGATATTGGAAATATTTCTTGCGTTTTAAAACTACAAAATTGTATATAATTTCTATGTGGAATACAACTATGTAGACTAGAAAAATTGCTGCACATTAGCTTCAAGTATAGAAAGAATTGCGTAATTATTTAAAATACATATATTCGTGCATCCTACAAGTTGCCATACACGTTTTCAATACCTTCTCTTCTTATTTAAATACTCTCGCGCTTGCGCTGAGCCAAACTGTCTCGTTTATAAGGTGTAAACGTATATCGTAAATTTGAAATTCGTTCTAAATTGCAATTTAAATATAACTATAATTTTATTGAATTATCATTATTATATGTAAATTATTCCATTATGTATTATGTATTATTTAGATAATTTATGAAATAAATATTTTCAGATTTATTTAATAAAAAATAATTTCCATCTATCGATGGAAATTAAATGTTACAAATTCGGCAGACAGATTATGCAAAAATAGTTGATATTTAATTAAATTTTTAAAGTGTTACTTATAGAGTGTACAAGTAATACAATGTTTAGAGTGTGATTTTCTTGACAGTTAGAGATCATAATGTTCCAGAGGAGAGGAGTGGATAATAACTAATTAACTGTTACTATCCAATTAATGGAAATTACGCATGATAGTAATCAGTATTCAACACCAGAAGAAACGAATGCTTCACAGAATAGAACAGAGTAGACAATTATAATTATACAGCACACAAACAATAAGCTGGCTTGATGAAACCACTTTTGCAATGAGAAGTCAGTACTTTTAAGAGAATTCACGTTACTATATATATTGGAGAATATTTACTATTAATTAAATTGAATTTCAAAAGTATTTTATTTACGATTTTAACATATAGATATATAAACTTAGTTTAGTTTTTCGAAGGCAATAAATTACACAATATTAATTTAATGTAAAGTATGTGCATTTCTCCAACATTTAGTGAATATCTCTTATTCTACAAAGGAATGGAATTCTATGCATTATTAAATTAGAATATATTTTTTAGAAAATAATATTAGAAGTTAACTTTGCATTAAAGCTTAATTGGATACTTTAAAGTAGGAATACAGCAGTCAAAATATCACAGCATTTACGTCAAAATATCACACATTTACGTCAAAATATTTCCGCATTTACGTCAAAATATCACAGCATTTACGTCAAAATATCACAGCATTTACGTCAAAATATCACCGCATTTACGTCAATATATCACCTACATTTACAGTCAAAATATCACCGCATTTACGTCAAAATATTACCGCATTTACGTCAAAATATCACAGAATTTACGCCAAAATATCACAGTATTTACGTCAAAATATCACCTCATTTACGTCAAAATATCACAGTATTTACGTAAAAATATCACCTCATTTACGTCAAAATATCACAGCATTTACGTCAAAATATCACAGCATTTACGTCAAAATATTACCATATTTACGTCAAAATATCACAGCATTTATGTCAAAATATCACCGCATTTACGTAAAATATCACCGTATTTACGTAAAAATATCACCGCATTTACGTAAAAATATCACAGCATTTATGTCAAAATATCAACGCATTTACGTCAAAATATTAAACTGTTCATTGTATACACGACATATTAGTATGACACGAACCTTTTTAATTTATGAGTTTGTGAACATTCTTCAACTTAAAGAAGGATTAGGATAACTGCACTTTATAGTAAAAGGGTCTTGGGTATGATAAATCGGTATATTATTACCTTTATTATTATGAAAGGTAATTATTAAATTATTATATTTAATTATTAATTATTATTAAATTATTACCTTATTAATTACTACATTTTCCGCATATATATATTGATTTAGACCATCTTGCATTCAACGGACCGGAAAAATTAAAATTCCATGTCGCTGGTTCTCACACTGGGAGCAAAAAGGAACATAATTTCATCAGCAACTGGTCAGCGTGGAAGGATATCCGTGGCTCACAGTGCAAAGGTAAGTCAGTTGTATTAGTAAAGGCTGGTAGACACCAAGCTGAAGAAACCGCTGGGACAGCCTGTTGTGAGATAGAGCTCTTCTCAGAACGTTGGCACATTTCGGTATGTGTTGGGACGTATGTTACAATTGTTTGAGCCATAGAGTAACATGGAGTGTTCCCTACTCTATGGTTTGAACCATCGAGATAAGGTTCTTTGGTTTGAACCATCGAGATAAGGTTCTATGGTTTGAACCATCGAGATAAGGTTCTATGGTTTGAACCATCGAGATAAGGTTCTATGGTTTGAACACGCAGGTGTGCAGTGACACTTCTGTCTGCACAAATCATTAGCTTAATATTTTGACACAGCTTACGATTGGAGATGTTCCATGGCAGTTGTTGCATAACGTTAGAAAATATAGGAATAGGATAGTTATCATATTTTGTTATATTTGATTGTTAATATAGCTATTTTCATAAATTAACATGACAACATTGTTTATAGCAATATTGTTGTTATGACCTCTCATGACTGTTTAACCCCAAAATGGGAAGATAAATACACACGTGAAAATTATAAATCTATACACTTATTTTTATCAAATTATTCATTTATATTACAGTTAATTTTCTTTCCGTTTATTTTATACCATTGAATAATGAATTCAAGATGACGATTTATCATTGACAGTATATTATATCCTGTACATGCATTCCAGGGGTAAAAACCAAAGCAGTGGGAATAATAAGCAAATGCCTGCGTCGAATATCATGGACGCTTGAAGCTCCTTATACATCGGCTGACTATGAAGTGAGACAGGGGGAGACGCTCATAGCCATGATTAGTGATACCAAGAGTACCTCCTGTAAGTATGTGGAAGTGAAGCTTGCTAATGACTCGAATAGTTATCTTTCCTAATGCTTTTGAATTCCGACAGATATCACCGACAATACGGAGGAGGAGAATATTGTGTTTAAAATTCGGGGAAAATATTTTCTGAAAAAGTATTTTCAAAACGGTCCCTGGGGAGAATGGACCAGTCTCGGGATAAAACCCTGTCCATGTGAGTACATTTTTATGCCACTTTCGATAAGAGTAGAATTAAAATTGAGTTTTAAATGTTTTAAGGGAGTGTAGCTCACATTAATGCTCGGAACACACGGTCAAGCCGGCTCGACAAAAATAAAGGCTTGATAAAATACTATGCGATTTGCATAAAAAATATAAAAAAGTAAGTAGTATGGCAGGTGTCGCACTGTCACAAAGGGAGGAGGGGGGGGGGGGGAGTGCCTATCTTCACACCTCTCAACCAATCAAAATCGAGGCAAGGCTCTAGCCAATGAGACGGCTGTAAAAGTATCAAAAAGAATGCGGGCGTCTGTTTTCATTATAAAACGAGTTTGTGCGTTCGTTTTCTTTCATTCTGCTTTTGCTGACGCTAGTGTACGGTCGTATTCTCACCTCTCCTCATAATGCAATACACCGAAAGCGACTACACTGAATTCCATAATTTTCTTAACGATCTCTTCAGTATAGATGAATTGCCTAATTTCTCTTCTACACACCAACTTTCTCTGCTGGATCTAGAGAAAATTAAAAAAATTCTAAATTATGTAACTAAACTCATAAATGATTCCCTATTTGAATTCTAAAAATACGCTAAACTCCAAAATTATTCTCTTAATGTATGCTAAGAGTTCCCTACCGATATGCTAAAAATGTCCTAAAGATATGCTAAACTCCTAAATAATTCCCTAAAAGTAAATTCCCTCAAAATAAACGGACCCCTTTTTAGACAAGTTAGGGGAATCACTTTGTAACGGGAGTCCATTTGTTTCGTGACACCGGATTGACAAGCCGGATTGAACGTGTGTACCTACGGGCATTGCAGGTAAGATTAAAGTACATTATTTTAGATATCGGTGTTCTTCCTGTTTAAAGTAATAAATTATAGTCTATATGGCGTAGTAGTAGGAAAGGTGAACGTCTCCTACCGAGCACAGAAGTTCAATTTTTAGACGCGTTTTTATTTTGCTTAAGGGCAGAGTACGGGTTTTGTGAGTTGAGGTTTACCACGTCATACTACTCGTGTATTACTAGCATTATCAAGCATTCATTATCCATGGAGAGGCAGAGCTGGATTGTTTCGATTTTATTGATTTTCTCAACTAAGCATACTCTTATTTATATCTAAATGATGACAGCTTTAGTAGATAGTCTAAACTATACTCCAAGAATTCACAGAATTTTGATAATTTCATTACACCAAAATGGCTCAATAAATAGTCGTAATTATGGGCTCCTTTTGAACTCCAAATTCTTAGTTTTACTCATTTAAATCAATATATTTGTCATAAACTTTATTGAAGCTTCGAAGAAACATAATCATTTTATTTACTTTTCCATTATTTCTTTTTGTGTTATTTTGGCATATTATCTCCGTAGTGTACATACTATATTGATTAGCTTCCACTAATCTAGAAATCGATTTCTATGGAATGCACTGAGATGATATAGGCGGTTAAGAAAAACAACAATGATCCCACCTTTTGAAAGGTTGGATCATTGTGGTTTTCTTGACTCATATCATTTTGAGTGGTAATGCTCATTTCTTCACTTTTATAGGCGGTTACTTTCAATTTTATAACTTTTATTATTAAAAAAAGTAAAAGAAAAGTAAGCAATCCACATTAAACACGGTATATGTATGAAAACTTAGTTTTTGATTGTCACCAGTAGCACTAGTCAGAAGAAAGCGAAAAAACGAAATGAACGACTAAGCTTGTTTGTATTCTGTTTTATGTTATAATTATACTTAAAATACGCATTTAACTTCTGCCACACATTCAATGTTCCCTGATTTTTTAACTATGGACACTGTTGTTGATTGGAATGTTGAATATAATTTTGTAATATTCAGTCTCATGAATATATTTAATAAATATTATTACTTATAAATGTAATACTAATATGTTTAATTTATATTTATATTTTAAAGATCATTACTATATTTGAATTATTTGTATATTGAAACGTTCCAATGCAAGTTTCTAGTTTTCTTTCGTTTTTTTCTGTTTTATAAGGATATAAGTATTAGTAACATTGTTTCAACAATACAATCATTATTGTTGTAATTTTCACCTGAGATGAAATAATATTTTATTAATATGCGCCTTGAAAATTCATCCATAGTTATTGAAATGACACCATTACTTCACAATTGTTGAAACTTATTTCAATCTAGCTATAGAAAAATAATTCCAGTAATATATATTTCGAGAAATAATTTGGAGAATGTGTTTGCTTATTAATAAATAAATAGATTTTATTATCTACAATTGATTTATTTCTTTGTTTTTTATCGTCCTTTGATATACGTACGTATATTCTTGTTTATATGTAATTCAGATTATCGAGATATAACTATCAACATCACACAGATTTGCAAGAGGACAATCACACTGCCAACAATCAAACCGTTTGATGTCATTGTGTTGAATATAACCAAAAGTGACAATGGAGAGCTTTATCAACTAATAAATATGACTTCATCGCAGTGTAAGAATGAGTATACACAGCCATAATAATAATCAATAGACTACCTGTTTATTATAGAGAGTCATAATATATAAGTATTGTACATATAAAAAAAGAAGTAATACGATAACGTTTGAGGAGGTATATTTAAATAATATACCTCATCAAACGTTATTGCATTTCTTCTTTCTTTATTTACACAAGATATATGGCTGACACCAAACTTAAAAATATTGTACATATGTTATATGAGAAGATTTTTAACCAATATGTATGTAAAAAATAATTGTAAGCATTTAGACAAATAAAATTGTTCAATACCAAGATGTAATTTGAAAGAATGTCCACCATTTGTTTGTATCTTACATCATAATAGAAACTGTTTGAAAAGGAATTATCTTCAACTTTGTTATCGGAAATAATAAAATATTTGTACGCTATTATTTCCTTATTTCCGATAAAAGTTACCCTTTTGCATAAAACTATTTATTGAAGTAGGTTATTGTCATTAAAATCTATTCATTTATGAAGTAGTTTCGAATATCTAAGCTGTTATGTTCTTAGATGTTATATGCATTATTTTAGAATTTTTTTATTAAACTTATTTATTTTAAGTTATATACAAAATGTCAGGACAACTGACTGGTTTTTATTTCTAGTTTTGGAATAGTTTACTATTAAACGGAGCTGCGTGTTCTTTTAAAGAGTTACCATTTCGATAGAATTTCAATATCTGTTCCCATTTTAGAGTAATTGCAATTTTAATTTAGAATTTTACAACATTGCGTCGACTTAATAATAGGGAATTTTGGACAATCAATTAGATAATTACGTAAACACTCATTGGTTGTGACATTATTTAATTACTTGGTCGATAATTATATTAAAATGTTTGTTACCTGCAGTTATGTTATACATATAAGAGCTATGTTCATCTTTTATTAATTTGTCACACTAACCTTTCTTTCTTTGCCTGACATTTGAGTCACCTTGTATTAATGACAAACATATATTTGTGCAATTATTCGAACGTGTGTGTTATAAAATGTGTCTTCAAGGTGTCTATAACTTAATAAATACATCAATGTATGGTATGCGAAAACCGTTCTAACTCAAAGAGATCCTTCAAATTGCGAATGAATTGCTCAAAGTAATTTTCAAATGATTAAAAACAAAATGAATCTTTTTAAACTAACAATTAAAGTGTATTTAAAACGTTATTTATTTCAATAAGTTTATTTAAAATCAGTTTTTGTGTGTTATATAATTATTTTTAAGTTGGTGGAGCCTCCTCGAGTAAGTCCGGCTTTTGCATTCCTAAGAATTAATCATCCCAATTGAGGAGTATTACATGCTTAGAAGAGGTAGTTTTAATACTAACTTTAATATAACTTGCAGTATATAGCCACTAAAACTTGAACAGTAATGTAAGTCAGATAATTGTTTTTGAATTTGTTTTAAAGAGAAACGATACATTTTATCAACTGTATTAATAGTTAATATCGACTTTATCGCTTTCGACTCGATCACGTTTTTTTAATACTAAACCGGGGGAACAGGGTTTTATTTTCCGTTTAAGGCGGTCTATTTTTACTCGAAATACAACAATTAGAAAGAGTTATACATTTATTTTGCGATATTTGTGTTTTTGGATGTTTTCGTGTCTTAGATAAATGAACGTTTGTTTAATTCCAGTTTTAGTCATAATTAATACAGATTAATTTCAAGTTACTAAAAAAACTCGAAAAGTGAATAATAAAAAGTTCAGTCTAAGTTTTGTCACTGAATGCTTGACAAGGCCTTACTACAAACTTATAACTGAACGCTATTTAAGCTTACCCCGCGTACAGCATGTTATAAAGTATCTACTTGCACAACTGAACAAGCGCTTGGAATTTAAATCACAAGGGCCAATGAAGAAATAATAACCAACACTTTGAATTTCAAATGTTGGCAGGTGTGGCAAAATGTGCCAATTTGATTGGCGTTACTAGTTTTTTTCAATCGCGAGTTTAAACTACTGCAATTGGTCAAGGAGAAAAACAAGACCTCGACTAGCCTCGACCTACTGGCTGTATAAGTATTGTTGACGACTGATTATGTAATAGATATCACAACACCGCGCCTTGTTGTACTTCGCGTGTGAATAGAGTAGTGCAGTATTTGAATCTACATGTTCAAACTTGCATGCGTCGATTAATCGGTTAATCCAGGCTTTGACAAACAGCGAGACTCGAGGACGTATGCAATATTAATCTTGAAATAATGAAACATTTGTAATTAAATATTGATAAATAAATAAAACAGTATACTAACAACATAAAAAATCTGTGATAAGAATTGTTTGAATGTTATAAAAAGTGACTATCAAAACAGTCGATTAATGGTACTCGGTGTTTCCGTTTTTTGGTCTTGTGTAAACTTACTTTTTATATCTGTACATTGCTAACATGATGGAATAACAGAGGCAAAACAGCATGCTGTTGATCGCTTGGAGTGAGTTTGAGAAACATTTCTCAAGAATTGTTTACACACGGAGTTTGAAGCCATTTTCATAGTGTAGAGTCGTCTTTATAAAAGTAATCAGTTGCCAAAAAACAAGATAGTACTAATCCGAATTGCTTCGTTTCTGATACGAAATTCAAAAATAAGTTGAAAAGCTCACTCTGTATGTTTTAGATGTATTTAATAACTCGGAACCTGATAGATTGAATATTCAACTCTTTGGGATTGTAAAAGAAAATGGAGAAGAGCTCAAAATCGAAGTTAGTCCGGGACAACCTCTCAGTGACAAGTATTGCAAAGGTAAGTTTCTGGTATTCTTTAAAAAAACTTAGATATAGCTAATATATAATTAATACGCTCAGTATTTTACGATGAGATAAGGGACATAAGTAATTCAACCATTTCAACCACAGTGATGTTAATAAAATTATACGCCAGTTAATCTATTTCAACAATACACCTGAAGAGGATTCACATTAACAAATTGTTCTGAGTTTGAAATATAATTCTATTTTATTAGTTGCAGGATATACTCCTAACTAAACCTGCTTTATACTTTCTTGCATATTCCCAGAGCCTACTGGTTTTGAAAATAAGGTCACTGATCTGTGTAACACGAAGTTTACCTGGAGAAACACCCCACTTTACGACGGATACAACCTCCAGTTTGCCACGGAAAATGGAACAATCGTAAAGGAAGTTACGAACTTGCAGGACATCATGTGTAAGTGCTACAAGATTTTACGAATGTTAGAAATTCCTCTTGTTTTGATAAGGTTGGCACTCTGGCAGGTTGTTTTGGTAGGCTACTCTGGTAGGTTGGTTTGATAGGCTAGACTGGAGGGTGTTTGATAGGCTAGACTGGCGGGTGTTTGATAGGCTAGACTGGCGGGTGTTTGATAGGCTAGACTGGCGGGTG
>JAYRBW010060928.1:0-10559 GCA_036023295.1 Invenusta paracnida | reverse complement strand
GAGGCATTTAAGACTTAATTACAAAATTAAATCATATGTTATTATTAAATAATTTAAAGTTTATAATTAGAATGACATTTTCTCGTAATAAGTATTTTTCCCTTATTATATGTTAATATCTCTTAGTTTTATAGAAAGCTATTATCCGTATTTTACCATAATAAGTTCGTATATGTATGTACACAGTATTTTTTTTAAGTTTCCAAAATACATTGCCAGTTTTAAAATGTTACTTTTTAAAATCTTTCAAATATTTTATTTTGCTATTAATCTACAGTTTTACAATTTATTATGAACTATAGATTAATTACTTATATGTTTAGAATTTTATTCTTTTGTATTGGAATATTTAGTTCTATCATTTTTAATCTACACAGACTTTCTTTTAGAAATAACTTTATATACACCGTTTTAAATTATCTTCTGTTTTATAATTAATGTACCCATTTTTATATCATACCTTTAATAAAAGTATAAGTTTATTGTTCATTTTTTTTTAAGTTAATGATTGTTTGAACAATTAGTAAATTAAATGATGAGTTTATTTGTCATAAAATCAATGTAAAATTAAACTACGTCATTATACTATAAAAAATTTAAATATTTTTATTAATATTACATACGTATACTACTTAAAGTAGTTAAACAAATTTTAAAATATTATCTAAATATAAACAATAAATTTCAGTTCAGGAATAATCGCGTCCAATTAATAAATACAGTCTAGTTGTTCCCAGATTGGTTAAATATGTGTTTGCGTCCAAATGATGTTTTTCGTCCAAAATTATTCCCCATATGTTGCGTGACCATATAAACAAATATCATTCGCCATATGTTGCTTGACCTCATAAACAAATATCATTTGTCATGTGTTGCGTGACCACATAAGCAAATATCATTCGCCATATGTTGCGTGACCCCATAAGAAAATATCATTCGCCATATGTTACGTGACCACATAAACAAATATACTTCGCCATATGTTGCGTGACCACATAAACAAATATACTTCGCAATATGTTGCGTGACCCAATAAACAAATATCATTCGTCATATGTTGCGTGACCCCATAAGCAAATATCATTCGCCATTTTGCGTGACCACATACGCAAATATCATTCGCCATATGCTGCGTGACCCCATAAGCAAATATCATTCGCCATTTTGCGTGACCACATAAGCAAATATCATTCGCCATATGCTGCGTGTCCACATAATCAAATATCATGTTTTGTTGTTATATTCTGACTCTATGTTCTTTGCAAATAATATATAAAGCCTATCTTCAATTTTAACAATCATTTTTAGCGTAACGCAGTGAATAAGGTCCAATATATTAAATTTATTAATTATAATTATGTTAAAAATTGAATAAGATGTATATGAAAGCTTCATTCGTCCTAAATTCTTAAATTTAGACCCGCCAGAAGAAATGAAGAACACAGCCGTCAATTTATCAATGTTTATATTTCATATTGTAAAAAACGGATACGATCACACAAAAAATTGCTTTAAAATTCCAGTATACGCCTATTGCAATATAATTGTACACATAATTATGAATTCAAATTACGATTCTAATATTAAAACACAAATATATATGTGTATGTACCCTTATAAATGTTTCTACTTTATATGTTATCACTTTGTGGTGACACTATTTCCTTCGATGAGTTTGTAGATATATGTAGATGCTATGGATATAAAGTGTAACACTTGAAGTAGGACTTTACCTTCATCAATATTAGCTCGAAATATTATTTCAATAGGCATACTAAGCGCATAGTTTGAAGATATCTATTTATTAATAATATTAAATTTATATTTTTTAATAATTATAATGGTGAAATATTTTACACATTTTTTAGTCGCAAACTAATGTTAACTGTAAATAAGTAAAAGAGCATATAAGATAACCAGTATTGTGTTAGATGAAATGGCTATATTGAGACAAATAATACTTCAGAAACTGAGAAGTGATGAAACTAAGCAATATACAACATTGACATTACGAATTTGGTTTACTATTTCATTCTGAAAGCCATGATTAAATTATAAACTGTAGATATATGTAACATATTTTGATACAGCAGATACTGTTACAAAATGGCAAACAAAAATATAGTATATTATAGAGGAGATTAATGAAGTCTTGTGTATGTGATGTTTACGAAAAGAAACATGGACATTCATTAGAACATATATTTTCCATTAAACTATGTGAAGTTATGCGATTCGATTTGGTTTTACATTTCATTAGAATAACTTGTAGCTCATATATAAAACACATTTATTGAAGCAATATTATTTCGAGATAATTATGATATATATCTATTAATATATTTTTTTTGTATATCAAATAGAAGTTTGCTTTAAACTGTATTGCAATATAATTTATAAATATGTAAATTCAGTAAACTGCACGAAATGGATATATAAGAACCGTTTTAATATTTGTGCAATTCATGCAATCTTTGTTATATTTAAGCTAACGATTCAAACTTCCTCGTTTGTCAAATATGGAATTAATAAAGTTCAACACATACACACCTATAATTATATTCTATAAATATGTAGATTAACATGTTGCATAATGTTAAGAATCTGATATCATCATGTCAAAATGCAATCTTTGTCTAATCTATATGGACATACATGTATATATGTAGAATACAGTTTTTGTGGATTGACAACATATATGATAAGATATTTATCTAATAAGTTGTCTTGATGAAATGAATAAGATATGATAATAATACTAAACAAATGGTTCATTGAATAAGATCATCATGTGAGTATTACATAATACAAATTACTGCTCGACAATTTGCTTCTTAAAATCAGCACTCATTGTTTGTTTGTAACGATTCAGTAATTGAATATGTTTCCACATGTTACCATTTATTGTGTGACATAAAGCAAATTTACAGAGCAAAGGCATCGTTCACCGTCTAATTCAACATGTGAAGAGCAGAAGAGCAGCAATATTGCACAATCAAAAACCTTTTTGAAGCAATCAAAACTTAAAGACTAACGTGAAGGATTGATTCCAGCGGACCAATCAAATTTGTCTATTGGATCTTGATAATCCATCTACTATATATTAATTGTTATTAATCAATACTTTAAACTTAATTAATAGAATATAATTACTAGTTATTCGCTTTAATATTTTTGGAAAATGAATGATTAACCTAAAATACACATTATGCGACAAAATTTAACAAAATAAGTTTTGACAATAAACATGAATCAATAACAACAAGATGAAAAATCAATAAAATATGAGTTCCTTTTGATTAATTGATAACTAGTACCTTCTACTATAATAGTTATAACATTGTTTTAAAACTGATATAATGAAATAAATGTCTTTTGTATAGCTCCGTGAATTATTCTGAAGTTAAATATTAGCAGTTCTTTTTAACATAGCTTTACAATACAATACAAGTAAATTATATGTACTCTAATATATAAACTAACAACAACATGAACTCGTATATAATATGATTTTACTTTAAAAATGTTTTATTTTATTATTATAAAGAATTGGAACAAAAGGGATAATATAGTTTACTCGGATATTAAAAAAACAATATTAAAATCCTATTTACAGAATATTTAAATATATATTGGGCTTATCATATTCGAGAAAACATCCCTGCTATAGAGTAATTAAAAATAGAGATTCAACTCTTATCAATTCTGTGTGCTGTTATTATACTACAATTTTGATATAATAAAGCTTTTTGTAAAATAATGTTTTAAAACTGACTGCAGTTAAACAATTTTTGTGGTTAAACAGTTTTAGATATTCAGGCATTAAACTATATTTCGCAGACAACTTACGTGCGTTAAAAGTGCTTTACGATTGTTTTGATACCTTTTTTACACATTTTCATAAAATAATTAAAATTAAACGATTTTAAATTGACGAAACTTAGCAGTTCAATTTATATAAAATCAATATGAGTTAAACGTCATTGTTTAATTACTCTATGCTCCTGGATCCTGGCATACTGAATCAACCATTTTTATCACAATGAACATTTTGCAAGAGCTTTCCAGTACCTCTTCTTAATGAAGATCTTCAGAACTCTTCCAATATGACAATGAATAGAGTGGTACAATTTTGTCAAACTACATTTTAATAAAAGTCCCAAGCTTTATTTATCCTTTAATTGTCATAAAAATATTTGAGATGTATTTGGTTGTTAGATTATAAATAAGGGGATGTAGTCGGAGGATTTGGATTGATGTCTCAAAAGGATATCGTACTTTACTACTCATTAGGAATTTTGCGATGTTCAGGAGACGTTGCTGGTAATGGTGATCGACCCGTTATGCTTCCGTCCTGCAATAAAAAGGATTGACAAAAGTGTTCAACAAGAAATGCGATCAACCGTTCACTTATGAAACGAAAATAAATGACCACTCAACCGAGAAAGTTAGACATAATCAACCTTGATTCTAGAAAATCATATGCCAATAACTATGATGACAAAAGCGCTAAATGGTAGCAAGGTTAATAAACTTTTCTATTTTCTTAATTCCATAATTAATAACCAACAAACCTAAAGTACTGAAAAACAATTAAAAAACTCACATTTATTTCTATTAATTGCTACATTCCTTGAATAAAATAACAAGCAAGCAGATAATAAGAAAGTATACAATGCAAATTTTGTGGTTACACCGATGAATAGAGAATTAGAGAATAGAGAATTGATACCCGGGGCATTATATGTACCTCTCAGAATGTTCATTGCACCACCACTAAATTTTAATTAAAATATTAGCACAATGTACACCATAAGTCAAGCTTTTAAAGATTATGACTTCAAATGTTAAAACAATTTATTTATATTTTTCAAAGAGATATATATTTACATGTTTCATAAATAAGCCACTGTGTTAATGTTAGCGTCTGTTGTTGTACTTTTCTGACTTTGTTATCAATTATTATTATTATGTCGACATACATTTTCCAGCAGAGGCTGAAAATCTTTACTCAAACTTATTTTTGCAGAAGACGGAATTCCATCCGTTTCTGGCTGAGTTAAAATCTTATTTATTGCTGCTCACTTCAAATAGGGTCTCAAAGATGTAACATCCAGTCTTTCGAAATAATCGATACAGCCTCTTTCGATTAATTGTTGTCTTATATCTTCATATCACATCTCTTCATATCACTTCCTACCACTTATCTACCTATCATATTTCTTCCAATCACATTTTTTCCTATAACTTTTCTCTCTATCACATTTATTTCCTATAACTTTTCTCTCTAACACATTTATTTTCTATAACTTTTCTCCTATCACATGTATTTCCAATAACTTTTCTCTCTATCACATTTCTTCCTATCACTTTTCTTTCTATATAATTTCTTAACATCCACCGCGATTCGTTCTCTAACGAAACAATTGTATAAAATGGTCTATTTTCTCTCAAATTAATCCGAAAAAGTAATTATTTTGTCTCTATTTAACACAATTGTCCTTTATAAATAAGCAGTAAGAAAATTATAGTTTGATAATATGTAATGAGAGCACAGAACTTTCTATATAATATATGGATTTTATAGATTGTACATCTATCATACCGTTTCTCGGGTTTTCTTCTGCTTTTTCATTGGCCACGAGTAAAACAAATAAAGGATACACTTGTAAAATATGTTTTTAAAGAATGGCTCTTTTTTATGAAACGCTATTTTTACTAGCATGTAAAATGTTGTATAAATTAGTCAAAAGAAGTTGAGACTTGTGGATTGTGAAAGCTCCCGTTGTCATGTACACATAATTAATTTTGTTGTAAAGGATAATAAGAACACAAATTATAATCGTTCAATTTTGAGAAGGTTGATAATTACACAATATTTCTGATAAAAATATCATACAAATGTGATGAAGCATTTCTCCTAAGCTCAAACACAGTATATCTTTCCATGCATAAATTGGATGTCATCCAAAAAAGACATCATTGAACTTACGCGTCGTCGAAAACCTTTCTGGTTGAATTTCGAACGCATTTCTGCCACTGGAAGCCGCTTCTTATCTTCACTGGCCACCAGACTTGCGATTTGACGTTCTATATCTTCGATCTGTACCACAACAAGAAGTTAAAAGAAGAAAGACTACTTTCAAATTAACACTATTTATACATGCTCGGAGTTTCAATTAGTTTTAAATGAACAAATGCAGCAATGCTAACTTCACTGACTTTACTCGAAATATAGTTTCACAACTTTCAATGCCATATTCGCATTTTTGCACCCAAATAGCTGGCCACGTGATCTAAAAATGCACCATTTTGTTAAAAAATGAAAAAGCACATATCTATCAAAAATCGACGAAACGCTGATTTAAGTATCGATTAATTACATGTAATACTGATGAAGGGCAAAAAATTGTTTTGTTTTTTCAGAAACAATAAAAAATTGAATTAAATTATAATTAAAAAAAATGACAAAAATGAATATTTATTAGAATTACGACCTACAAATTAATAAAAGATTTATCCCGATCTGTCAGTAAAGTTTATTCTAAATTAAATATTTGTCGGTAAATTGAAGCACACTACAAATAGTCCAATTAATAATAATTAATCAATTATATACTTATTTCTAATTAATTTAACTAAATTATCAGTCAGCCAATGATCAATTAAGTAATACCACAATAAATCGAATTATTTAGTATAGATCTCAGATCTCAAACGTGCAGGATATGTGCTCATTGGGAGAATCCAAATAACCTACTGCGCTGTATGTCGTTTTTCAGAAGTTATCAAATTTACGCCATAAAATAAATAAGTCTAGAAATACACGTTTCGAACAATTGAATTGCATTCTTCATTATTAATATAACACACTTTATTATTACCGTGAATTACAGAATTACAGCAATTATTGTCTTAAATATAACATATTATGCATGTTGGACTCAATAAAATAAATGTTCCAATTATTTGAAACTTCATAATAGAGATTAAACAACTGAAATCAATAATTCTGACACAGTAAATTGTTTTTTCATTTAAATGAACGCTTTCACTGAAAACATTACGAACAATTTGATCCTTTTTGTAACTGACTGCAGGATACAAAAGTGAAACCAATTTTATATATTTAAATGTAAATAATACAACTTGTTTGCAGATGTATAATCTCAGATGTCATATAAATGTTCATTTAAATGTTTAGCACGTTTATAAATATATGTAGTACATTCAATATTCAATAAATAATTTGTGTGAATTAAACACAACTAAATATAAATTTATATACTTCATGAGCACAAACAATTTAAAGATTAAGAGAAACTAAACTTTTACTGGCTTGAAATAAAAGTCAATGTTGTCTGCTGTTCTAACAAACCACTGGGCTGGGCAAGTGATTACAGCCCGCATCACTTAACTGTTCTGGATAAAACAAACTCAAGCGTCTCTACATTACATAAATTGTCCCCTTGTGTCAGAAACTTAAACCGAGATTCAAAACTGGAAACTTTGAAACTTCAACTCAATGCCATCTAATACGCAACACGGATATAAACTTAATCCATGCTCTTAATGGACTGCAGTGTCCCTATGTTCGCTAACATGTCCTCGCCACTATGTCCGTGCTGTTAATGGACTGCAGTGTCCCTATGTTCGCTAACGTGTCCTCACCACTTTGTCCGTGCTGTTAATGGACTGCAGTGTCCCTATGTTCGCTAACGTGTCCTCGCCACTTTGTCCGTGCTGTTAATGGACTGCAGTGTCTCTATGTTCGCTAACGTGTCCTCACCACTTTGTCCGTGCTGTTAATGGACTGCAGTGTTCCTATGTTTGCTAACGTGTCCTCACCACTTTGTCCGTGCTGTTAATGGACTCGAGTTTCGCTATGTTTGCTAACGTGTCCTCACCTCTTTGTCTTTGCTGTCGACGGATTGAAGTGTTTCAACCACCTCTCTCTCGAGCGTATCCCACATCTCAATTTGGGCACGGGAGGGTCCACTTTTATGCTGCTGAGCTACTTGTTCCGTCAAAGCATTGATCCTATCTTGAATGGATGTGGTACTGGCGGCCAACTCATATATCTGATAGGAGAGCCAAATAAATTAGTTTTTAAATTAGTCGATATTATTAAGTCAAACTGAAAAATAGTAAAATACACACAACGACCGAAATTTCTACACATACAATATGAAACTAATATTATTTGAATTAAACAAATATTTGCATTATACCACTAATATCATTGCATTTTTGTCATGAAAAAACGATAAAATAGACTCTTACTAATTTTTTTAAAAGACCACAAACAAAAGAGAACAGACCCACTATTTATTTTAGATAATTCGCAATGAATTTTATATCGATTAATTGGTCACCGACAATCGGAATATCGGACCTTTTCCTCAACCTTCTCTTTTGCAGGTATGGAAGCCTGCACAGGGCCAATTTCCCATGATTCCCGGACACTCGTGTCTCTCTCGGCGTCACTACTTCGACCACGAACTCCCACTTTACGATCCAGAGATGCCGACTTATTAGTAGTGCTGACTAGCCGTCGTGTCACAGTGGGTTGACCATCATTTCCACCAGTTTGGAAAGTGTCTTCATCGGAAAAGACAATTGCAGAAGTGTAGTCAAAGTCGAAGGTAGGGCTGTTGACCGAGGGTTCCTGGTATCTAAAGAAAGGAGAAGAATGATACATTGCACTGTACAAAGTACAGTAAAAAAAATGACAGTGGATTTAATAATGATAATTTTTATGAAAGAAAGAATTAGAGATGGACTGTAGGCTAAGAATACGTCTCACAAGTTATGAATGTGTTGGAATCGTCTGGCTGCATAATCGCCACTGCTTCGAACATTCAACGGTTCAGTTTGATTGTTAGCTTGGCTAGTACCGTGAAGTTGCTTTGATGAAAGCATGACGACTTAATTGCCGTGATGTGTTTTCAGAAATGTAAGTGATGCAGCAGTAATCTTTGTGGCGGGTGTGTAAGCATCATTGAGTACATCAAATGTAGATCTCTTCACAAGAACATTAATTGAATAGGTACCTATATTTACTACATTGCCATGGTTAAGCATACATTGCTCTTTCGGTATCGCGAAAGATGAACTATAATTATTGGCAAATGTATACGAATTAGCATTTATTTTACCTTATTTGTATATAAGTTAGACAACTTTGATAATTGCATTATTCTGTTACTAAATCTTGAGTCCATGAGTAATTGGGGCGTTAGTAGCCTGGCAACTTTCTTATGGAAGATTCATACTACGCGTATTTGATTTCTCCACACTAGCGTTCGAAGTATAGTACTGCATATATTTGCAACTATAGATTTGTCAATAATCTGTAAAAAATATTGGAGTCTGCTAAATATATATAATTTGTATTAATTGTTTCCATTCATAGTGAAAAATAATTCAAGTTTTTTGAGTCCTTGAATTTCCCAACAAAAGACAAAGCTTTTGCTGCTATAAAACATACGAGTATTATGAAAGTGTCTCATGTCCTCTTCTCGACAACTCCTCAATATGTAAATTGAAACGTGAATTAAATACATCTCCTTTGTAGCACTGCCTAGCCGCCGTTATGTTAATAATACTTTAGCTGTCTTCTGTAAAAACACACAAGCTACTCAACAACCTTCCTTTCCATAACGTATTATTCAAGAATTTGCACCCAATGGCTAGCTTCCATTCATCGAAATGATTATTTCAAACATTACCGCAACAGCATCTTTTCTTTCTGTCAGTTTATCATGAAGCTATTGTATTTTGTTGTCACACTAAGCAGACATTAAATACAAACATATATCCTATCACTATGTTTGATCCATCTTGTGTATTATTATTATTATTATTGTATTTAAATATTTACCGACTTAGCAGCGTATTTAACAAACTATATTATACACAGGTACAAACGTTTATTAATAAATCCATTTTTAAAACATATTTACACGAAATTAAATAGTCCCAAACATATTTCGAAAGCTATAGTCTAAAAAACCAGCTTCTGTTAGAATACTTCTACAATAAAAATTTGTCAGCTAATAAAAACCCTTAAATCGAAGCTCTCTAACACAAATGTAATGCTGCCAGTTTATTCATCTCACAAAAATGACAGCCTATCTTTCGCACGACCAAAAATCAGTTCTAGTGCAGAACAACGACTCCGATTTTCTTGTGACGAGAGCTACAACATTTGAAATTCTCAAGAATATTGACATACTTGCTTCTTCCTTTGTCGGAAACATGTCATACTTCCACTAAAAAGAATATCAGTATAGCAAAGCAAACCACCAAATTGGACTGATTAAAGCGTGAAGCAGTTTACTTATACACTGAAGACCTTCACTTAACCTTCTCCGTACAAGGGGGAGACGGCGAGAAGTCTTCCAGCCCCCTCGTACCAGGAGGAGACGGCGAGAGGTCTTCCAGCCCCCTCGTACCAGGGGTAGACGGCGAGAGGTCTTCCAGCCCCCTCGTACCAGGGGGAGACGGAGGGAGGTCTTCCAGCCCCCTCGTACCAGGGGGAGACGGAGGGAGGTCTT
>JAYRBW010060927.1:0-10559 GCA_036023295.1 Invenusta paracnida | reverse complement strand
TATTTCTGTTAATGTTCATTATGTACGTCACATGACTAGGAACCAGAGGTTCGAAAATTTGTGCTTAAAATATACTTAAAACTACAGCAAGTGCTCTTCTTACTTATCTTATTACTAATGCTGTATTGGAAGCAAAAACAATATAACTTATTACATACTTTAGAAGAAAACTAAAGAAATATTTTAAAAATATTTATAAAGAATATAGTTGTATGGGTGTTTGTGTTTGTATTTACTACTTATCAGTACCAATGCTTTAAACATACTTACAACTGTATAACCTCTGAACTTTAATTTCACTGATTTTATATGTTATTATCATCTGATCTTCCCACTCATACTGGTGATTTCAGGTGGTCCGTAAATCGCCTCGCCGTGTATCCAGCCGCCATGAGTACTCGGGGAATTCACTGGGCAGCGTACGTCACTGGCATTGGCTCCATGTTGGGCATCGCTGCCAGCCTCTTCACTAGCTTCTACGCGATGCCTCGTGTCGTCTATGCCATGGCCCAGGATGGTCTCCTGCCTCCTCTTCTTGGCTACCTACTTCCCTCAACTCAAGTCCCAGTCGTGGCGCTGGCGATATTCGGTTGTATCGCAGCTCTCCTGGCTTTTATTTTTAGCATTGGAATTCTGGCAGATTTTCTGAGCATTGGGACCCTGATCGCATACAGTATCGTGTGCGCCAATGTGATTGTGCTTCGCTATCGGCGTCCGGAGCATATACCGGGTCTTGAGCCGGCTATTCTAGTCGATGAATATGGAGAAACGAGCTGTGATGTGAGTTCATCTGAATTAAAAAGATATCGCAGTTTAAAGGTTTTCATTATGACCTATAAATTCAATTAAAATGAAAGATTTAATAGTATCAATATACTATAAATACACTTTTGTTTAAAAAATAAAAACATATTACTCTTTAATTGTATTTTATAGAAATTTTTGTTGTAAATTTCGTATAATGCTGACCATAGAGTAAATAAAGTTTCTTTACTCTATGATGCTGACAATATAATATATACATATATATATGTACCTATACAAAGAAATATATGTATACAGAGAAATGTTATATTCTATATTCCAAATTGGGTATGGCCAAACAACCTCAAAGTATATGTATATATTACTTTAACAATTATTTTCTGATTTTAGTGGGCATGGGCATATCATGTTAGTGAATAGAAGTATTAATTTTGATATAAATGGTATTTTAAATTTTATTACTATAAGTTATCGATCTGGAATATACATTTTGCATATAAACTTATGGCTTCAATGAAACTGAAATAATATACACATCTTTACTACGCTTTTGAGTTGCCATCATTTGATAAGTTTTGTATTTTTATTTTATTTATTAAAGAATATAAAATTTTTGATAATAATAATTATTTTCTTTAAAATTAATTTCAATTTAATTGTACTGAAAATGTTCTACAGATCCTAATTTTGGCGAATTTTTAGAATTAAAAAATAAAAGCCACTCTTCAAAACTAACATAAATATACATTTCGTAATTGTTTTAAACAATATTATTTTGTATTGTGTAAGCATAAAAGTAATATATTAGGCAAACATTGTTGAATGAATAAATAATCGAGAATTGACTGATTTGCGAAATATTTTTCATTAATATAACGCATACAGTCGTCCATTTATTTATTATTCTCGCACAGGCTAGCTTCAGCTCTTGGGTTGAAAGTGTTGGGCGTCTGAAGAGTGGATTTATTCACACCCCTATCCTGAGAAGTATGTCTCAGGGAACTGCCCCTGTTGTCGCCACTGGAATTTTAGTGATTCTCTCTAGCTTTTTATGGCTCATTGTATTCCCAGGAAATGCCTACATTACCAGTTGGTGGGCCATTATGTTTATGTGTATCTTTGTCGTCGGGATCTTGGTCTGTCTTTGTGTCATCGCGATGCACAAGCAAAACACTCGTTTCGAAACATTTAAGGTAAAAATACGTATATACATTTTTAAATTAAATCTAAATATGTTAGCAGTATTTATATTTCATAATAATGCATATTACGCGTATAAGGATGAACAAGTCAATAAAATCGTTTCAAGATATTTTTCTGCTTAAATTTTACAAAAATAGATTAATAGATTTATTAGTTATATATCTTTAATAAAATTTCAATTATAAGTATGCTATATTCATTTAGTTTTCTAAAATGTGACGTTAAACTAAAAGTTTGAAGAATGCTTACTGTCTAATAACAAAAAATATTCCTTCTTTCAGGTTCCCTTCGTGCCCCTTATTCCTTGCCTTTCGATCATGTTGAACTTAGTTCTTATTATAAATCTTCCAGCAATCACCTGGGCGCGTTTCTTTATATGGCTTTTCATTGGTGAGTTGATACAATAAAAATGTATAATATATTTTTAAAAAGTGAGATTTAAATTTCAATGCTACGAGCTACAAATTTTTTAAATTCTTATATTTTGGCATGTCACACGTCCTTGTCAGATAAATCTAAAAGTGAAGATTATGTGCAGATCACTTAAGGGAAATTTTCTTTTTTGCCCAACATGCTACTTTAGGATAAATTCCAATTTGTATATTGAATCTTAAGTGTGTTTTTGAAAGATTAAAAGATTACAAAATTTTGAAGTTAAATTTTCATCACTGTATAAATAATTAAACTTTTGACATTTACTTTTTAAGTATGTAGCTATACCTCACCATTTTTGTGAGTCTTAGAGGATTTTATCTCATTACTAATATTATTTAATAGGAAGCAAACTATAATTAATTGTCCTGTATTTTTTTATTTAGTAGAAACAAATTATGTGCGTTAACTTTATTGATTTAAGTGAAAAATATAGCAGAAAGAGGCATAAAATTAAAGAAATATTTCTGTATCACTTTTATATCATCATACTGTTTTAAAAATTGATATACAAAATATCCCCTTTTCATAAAATGGGAATGACTTTTAATGTTAGTTATCATGAGGGCAATCTATATTCGCAAAAATTCTGGAAATATGACAGAAATTATTATATTTTGAAATATATATAATTATTTTTAACCGAATAATAACGTTGCAGGTCTACTGATTTATTTCTTCTATGGAATGGAAAACAGTCAACTGAACAAAAGCATGTCAGAGGAAGCAGCCCTTTTCAACTACCAAAGCTTATCCTCTCCATCTAAGGAAACTGCCAATAATAAACTTGATGACGACCATCAAGTCACCCGCGATGATGACAGCCCGGTTACAAGGCCAAAGTCGGCAGTTGATCAAGAAGACCTGGAACAGGCCAATAATTTACCCCCTTATCAAGAGGGATACTCTAAATTATATGGAGGAAATGTGTAATGACAACCTATTATTGCCCCTATGGATTATTAAAATATTAATTGTTGAAACAATTAATACATATTTATCTATTCATAAAACTTGTATAGCGTGTTTAGTACACGCTATTAGAAGTTAATAGCATTATCGTTATCCCAATAGCATAGCTCGTTAGTGTAAAACTTTAGAGTTTAGTACATGTCATACTTTGATAATTTATATACTTTCTGTAACTGAATTTTCCAATAGAGAAAATGTATTAATTTTTGATACATTCAATGTATGTTTTCCCAATGTTTTTATACATCATGGTAATATTTAATTATCTATGCCTAAACAAAATTAAAAGAGCTGTATGTATTTTACTCTTTCTATATATTGAGCTATTAAACAATGGCTTTTGTTATTTAATAAAACTAATATTACTCTATGCATATGTTTTCCTCAATATTATTTCTATTCTTAATGTTTTTGAACTTAGGTGCATTCTACATTTTACATTTTAAATAATTATCAAATAAACAAAAATCTTTTTCAAACCAAACCAAACTATAATATATATAGTTATTATATTTGTTTTAAGTATATACCCTTCTATACATTATACATGTCGACAATTATATACATTCTATAAAATACTTTGTAAATATTCATAGTTATTCAATTGCATTTTATATGAATATTCTCCTATATATACCTATTTACATGTTCTCAAAATTAGTTTTAATTATGCTTTCAAATATTTACGTATATAGAAAATTCTTTGTGTATGCCTCATGATGTCACTAAAATTAACTTCCTTTGTTTTCGTTTTTTATAATATAAATAGGTACTTTTATCAGAGACATGAATTTAAAAACGTTTGCCATCTACTGAAAATGTAGCATAATGTATACAAATAATACACACCAAGGAGTACTGTAAATATCAGTACCGTGTTTGTCTAAAGCAATGTGGCTAAAATTGAATAAGACAAACTATTTTTTTCGAATTTGTCATGTAATTTTTCAATTAATACATATTTTCCTGTATTTTAATTCATATTTAACTGTATTACTATAATACCAGTAATGAATAGTATCAAGTATACTATATGCAGGTATAGGTCTGTAATTTATTTTTTCATAAAATAAATGAGTTCGCCGAAAATCCTGGTTTTCAAACTTTATTTCTATAGAATTTTTATGCTTTTCTAGATGCAAAACGTACTCTTTGAGGCAGAAAATGGGAATTTGATGTCTTACAATGTTTTTTTTATGTCTGTTAAAATAAATATTGAAGATAGTAGATATATTTACGTGTATCTAAAAAATGTTTAGTTAAAGTATTTATATAACTATATTTAACTAAACTATAAACTTAACTATATTTAAGTTTATTAAAAAATTGATTGTTAAAGTCATAAAAATTTGCCATTATTCAAAATTAGAATACTTTGTCAGCAAAAAGTATAATTGGAAAATATTTAATATATTAATATTAACGTTAAAATTTAGCTTTATAGTTATATCTTTAAAACTATAAATGTCTTATTAATATTTTCATTTCATAATTCATGAACTAGTAGTTTTTGTTGATTTTTTGAAACATACAATATGCTTGTAAATATCTATAAAATGTTGTAAACCAGCTAAAATATTCAAATAATCTTTTTAAAATACTTCATACGAACAAGTCACAATTCATAAATTTCTACAGTGTATTCCTTCAGATACCTTAAATATTGAAATTAGATATAGAGTAGACATATATTAGAAGTGCAATATAGGAATTAATTAAAATATAATAAAACAAATGGAACACAACAATACTAAAGTCACGAATTCCCGAAACCTATATGTCCTATAATACATAGGATACGTTATAATACGTATAATTTTAAAGTTCTTTAAATTTTTCAAAGTTTTATAAAACATGACTGTCTATTCGTTTTATTTAATTTTATCATTAGATTAATTATGTTTTGGCAACATTGTTTAAATGCTTTGGTTTTGAGCTTGTTGTTTCTTGGTATTCATTTTTGGCGACGTTGTTATATTTTTCATTTCGAAACAATTTTTTTTGGCTATTAATATTAAATTTTATTAAATAAGTTAACAATTTATGATTGACTATATAGCGTATAGATTTTACAAGAAAGAATTATATGTTGTTATTATATATATAAACAAAAACGTTAGTATCGATAATTAATGAAAACCAATAAACGAGCTCAAACAGAAAATATTATAATAATGCTGAAGATATATCTTTCAGCCATTGATGAAATTTTGTATGAAGGTATCAAGAATTGCATAATTCTTGCTATACTAAAAACCAAACATATTCAAGAACTGTTAGAAATACTATACATTTATATATATATACATATACAAAGTCGAATGTTCATAATAATTAAGATACAAATTTAGAAAAATTTGGCTAGTGTATTTCCTTATTTTTGTAATTTAGTTTATTATAAATAGATAAAATATTTACGCAAACCCTAAAATGGAAGTGGAAAAAACAAACTTCTGCCTTTCTTAGATATTTATATAGTCGGAGAGGGAGACGGATCCACTAATACCTATGCCACACTGTTGGTGTATATTTATATATTCAGCTGTTGTTATATTTAAGGCTCGTATATAGGTTAAAGCCTCGATTTTTAATTCAACGAATTAGGTATCAAAACAATGATGTATTTTGATTTTGTATAATGTTTCATGATGAGGTAGGTAAGCTGAAGAAGTAGTATGAAGAAGAATTGATCATATTATTCTATTACTAAATTACGGGATTAATTAATTAATCAAAAAGATAATGGCATTGGCTTGACAGGAATTATTTAACAAGTTTAATAGTAGTAGTAAAAGGTGGAGGTCTAATACAGCTGGAGGTCTAATACACGTTGGAGGGGGGTTTTATGATTCTAATATGAAAGCCAAAATGTTTGGTTTCAGTTTCGGTTTCAGTTTCCCCAAAATATAATGTATATAAGGAGGTATTATTGAGATATAATTCATTCTTCACTTTTATTTTGTTATTACCTCTAACTAACTATGAAATGCATTATTAAATTTGACGATATGTCGGCAGTTCTACCAAACCATCATCTTGAAACACTCAGAGTTCATAAATCTGGTAATCGAGTAACAAATATAGCTTCTGTGTTGAATGAATCAGGCGGCGACGTCTATCTAACAACAGAGGTGTTTGAATTAAAATGTGGCTCTCTTGATGGAAAGCGGACCTTTATTCACAATCCCAATACATCAACCATTGCCAAGCTTGTCGAGCTGGAGAATTTTCTGAGCGAGAAGCTTCATTTATGGGAGCAATCTGATACAGTTAAGGAGGTTCCAAAACCAATCCATAAATCTCTATATGATGCTGAATTGTTTTTGAGGCCCAATTTTAAAGGCCAAATTTTCTGGCTAAAACCTTAGTTGAACGTACTGTTCTTCGAGGCTCAGGGGAAACTAATGGAGGAAAAACGGCTTGGATCGCACATCAATTAATTATCTACCATAGACAACATGGCGATAGCGGTTATACTGCGAGTCTTATGCCGCGTGTGGTTCAATGTCGCTACGAAGAGAAGGATGTTGACATTGATATCTGGACAACATGTCAGCTCAATTGCGGACTACCAATCTCCGATGTTGTGGCTACTACCACACAGTCAACCTCCTTCGAAGCTGCTCAATGCTGGAAAGCTGTCAACTGGTAAAGTAACAATGACCATGTTTGGAGACTTCAGAATCACCCCTGATCAACGCGGTTGGTATCACGCCTATTATTCGATTCTTGGACTCACCTACATCACCTATCTAATTATACGCTATACTTTAGACTTGGTAATGTCTAAACCAGTCAAAACGTTTCCGACGATAATCCCCGACGCGCTCAAGAAGAATAAGAAAAGGTTTAATAAGTTGTCATTGAAGCGACAAGACTCGATGAGAATTAAGATTTTTGACGAGGACACGACCTTTGTTACACAAAAAATGTTTTATGCCGATGACGAGAATGACATAAATGATTATTTATTCAATGAAGGCAACATTTCACATTTTAATATTTATTATAAAAAAACGATTTTAATATATTTTGTTACGTATTTATAAATACTTTTTTATATATTAATAAAGTTATATATATATATGCAATTATTGTTTCTTGTTATTATTGTTTAATTTAGATATTTTGAACAAAAATATATATAAAAGAAAGAAAAAAATTATTGATTAATTTAGATTTAGGAAGAAAAAAAGTTTAATTTTGATTTATAGTGAGGTCGCTTAGGGAATAAATATATAAAATAAATAAATAAAATATAACAGAAATTAACAAAATAATGCAAATTGGATTTGCGATGTTGTATATTTTTTAGATGAATATTACATATAATCATTTAAAATATATATAATTTTCAAAAAATTGCATTTGGTAATCGAAAATCAGCACCAAAAAAAGTATCAGCAGTGTGCTACTAATTTAAAAAAAAGTATGAACTTCAATTTTGCTTTACAAGCAAATTTTCGCTTGATGCCATGATGGAAGATAATGTGTAAAAAGAAGATGACTCAAATGAGTCACGGAGAAATTAATTATGAACATATTTTTTTATGCTGAAGTACATATGAGTCAGTATTTTTACATGTGAGTAATTGTTTTTGAATATCTTTCAAACTATGTTTATGTACAAGACGATGATAAAGGTAATAAAGACAATAAGCACCACATATAATTGTTAATGGTCCATGCATAAACTGTTTGTTGGAAATACAACCACGACTACAATGTTTGTTAATCCAGATTTGAAGGCAAGATGGTGTTGGTAATCCAAACGAGTCAAATATTTCTCCACGATTATCTGAAAACATGACCACTGCAATTCAGTGAGTTCAAGGTAGGTTGGCGGTGTCAGTGTTCATAATAAGTCAAAATGGAAAATATTTAAGATGAAGTGGGAGATGATCCAAGGGATAGATTCAAGGAAAAGTTTTTTGAAAATTGTTGATATACCTAATCTTGATTGGTATCATCACTGGTAAATATTAGCCCTTATAGTCGAGAACGTTCGCTGTCGTGTAATTTCCACTTTTATTGCTATAATTATTCCATTTATAGTGTCTACGAGTGCCGCACTAAACTTAAGCTCCAATCGAAGATTGCTCTCCTGATATGGTTGAGCATGTTCTGTCAGTGATGATAGATCTGGGGTTAGATGGAACCCATATAGATTATAATCACCTGCAGTATTATCCGCGAGCGTAATATCAAAATCTTCATTACGATTGAAGAGTTCTAGACTTTGTAGGAGAGTCATATACTCACGAACACACAAGCCTTTACCATAGTCAGAAGTTAGAGGTCTAAATTGGTAGACTAGTTTTATCCTTATATATAAAGCCATATGGTTGAGATTATAATGTTGAAAATTGAAAGGATTGCTTGTTACATCACCATTATAAGCCTTATTATCAACTATTCCAACGATAACTAACTTAGGCATATGTCCACGGAACAGTTCCTCTTTAGTATGTGTCATGCTCCCCTGTGGAATAGTATAGGTAAGCATTTCTCTATGTTGAACAGGATATATGGTATTATGTGTTATCGGTTGTCTCTCATGTTCCAAAATGGTACTTGGTGCGATTTTATACAATACGAATATACTACACTAACGTGCAATGTACTTCTTACTTAATGACTTCTTGTTTTAATACAGTATTACGACACAACATTTGGCGACGAGTTAATGGCGACGCACCTGCGTAACCCTCTACTACCCTCTAATCCAAAAGCATAATACTGTTCGATAGTTATCTACACATTATCACTACTACAGAAATACAAAAGCTACCAATTCACTTAATAGCTTGGGTCCCGACGGCCTAGCTATATACCGGGGTTACCTGAACATAAAGACACTTAGTCAATACAAGGACTCGCTTCGATGAGTTTTTTATGGGACGTACTTCGATACTGTTAAAAAGAAAGACCTTCTATGAGTCAAGACAAGGTGCCCAGGAATCTGTTGCTGAATTTGCATGTAGACTACGTCGTATTACTCCCGAGTGTGATTTTGGGATTACTGCCGATACCATGCTTCGTGATAGTTTCGTCATTGGCGTGACTGAAGATGCACTTGGAGAGCGCCTACTAGCAGAAGGCTCCACAACGCTGACATTCAAAGTGGCACTGGTCCGAGCAAAAGCCTACGAGACAACAAAGTTTGAGCGAACGGTCGTCTCTACAATCCAAAACGTGGCGCAAGTGACAACTCTACATTCTGCACCCAAGTAACATGGTTCTTCCAAATATGGTTCCTCTACTTCAAAACCATATGGTTCTGCTAAATCTGGTTCTACTACAAAATCCAGTGGACAACAATGTTCCGTTGTGGGAGTCCAGACCACAAAGCCAACAATAAATTCTGCTCAGCAAGGCTACGTGTCACCAATGTGCCAAGGTCGGACATTTTCGAAAGGTATACAGATCATCTAAAAATAGTATATCTTGTATTACTCAACATACTGTTGATGACAATAATGGTTCTGATAAATTATTAGTGTTTACTGTTCTGCTGACAACTTTGAATACCTATGATTCAGACGCAGAGCCTGATTGCCTTAATTCATTAAATTCTAATAATTCTTCTAACCCAGCTGATAAAATTGTTACAATCAACGATTAAGAGATGCCATGCAAGGTTAACACTGGAACTGATTTCAATATTACAACCTGACCTGCCTATTTCTAAATCGAACGCATGTAATGTAAAAATTAATACATGGGGTGGGACACCATTAAAAGTACTGGGATCTGTCATTATCAAAGCTAAATACAATTCCCGTTCTCTTCCTGCTCTGTTTTACATAATTGGTGCCAAATCGATGCCTTTTAGCAAGAAACTAGGTTTCATAGATGAATTAACTGCTTATTCTGTTAGTGCAAGCAATGATGTTGTGGAAAAATACCATTCTCGTCTGGTTTTCCAGTCTGGAGGAAAAATTAATTACAACCAAGAAATAAAAATTGTTTCAGATGCTATTCCCTATGCTCCTTCAGCAAGGAGAATTCCTTCTACTCTGATGGGTCCTCTTAACCCTTTCCCTACGGCCTACGAGCACTGCTCGTAGGTGTCACTTATTTCGTACCAACGGCATACGAGCAACGCATGTAGTGAATGACACAGGCACACAGGTAAATTTGCAATGCGCCGCTGTTCATTTCTTTTCAGACAATGATAGCCGCTG